>NC_069481.1:22885893-22901563 GCF_026875155.1 Cherax quadricarinatus | reverse complement strand
TGGTGGTTTTTGGTGGTAGTAGTTTTGGTGTGTAGTGATGGTTTGAGGGTGGTAGTCGTGTTGGTGTGTGTGCTGTTGGTGGTGATAGTGATGGTGAGAGGTTGGTAGTCGTGTGGTGGTGGTGGTAGTAGTGTTGGTGGTGGTAGTGATGGTGAGACTGGTAGTCGCGTTGGTGGTGGTAGTAGTGTTGGTGGTGTGGCTGCTGGTAGTGGTAGTGATGGTGAGAGTGGTAGTCGTGTGGTGGTGGTAGTAGTGTTGGTGGTAGTGCTGCTGGTAGTGGTAGTGATGGTGAGAGTGGTAGTCGTGTTGGTGGTGGTGGTGGTAGTAGTGTTGGTGGTGGTGCTGCTGGTAGTGGTAGTGATGGTGAGAGTGGTAGTCGTGTTGGTGGTGGTGCTGTTGATGGTGGTAGTGATGGTGAGAGTGGTAGTCGTGTTGGTGGTGGTGGCGCTGTTGGTGGTGGTAGTGATGGTGGTTAGTTAGTTAATTAATATGTTTATTATGCCCACCATCCTGTGGGTGGTAGTCAAAAAATTACAGAAGTACGTAATGGGTCCAATGACTGGGCCCCAAAATTTTGATAGCTGATCAAGGTACAAAGGTAATGAAATCACAAGTTACAAAGGTAATGAATCCTGTAAGTAAATTTACTTACGTTCATACATGGCTACAATCATGAACAAATTATAGAGTAATGAGCAATTCACACTTCCACACCCGGTCACAACTGTAATGAGTTATTGGTGCAAATATTAATTGTTGGGTCACACACACACACACACACACGCGCGCGCGCGCGCGGGGCCAGGAGCTGTGACTCGATCCACGCAACCACAACTAGGTGAGCACAACTAGGTGAGTACACACTCACACACAAATCGGTCTACCTATCTGGAAAGCATTACGGGGATCAACGCCCCCGCGGCTTGGTCCATAACCAGGCCTCCCGGTGGATCAGGGCCTGATCGACCGGCCCTGCAAAGGGTAATACAGTGCTATGGTTTACATCTCTGTCTATGTCTGATATGAGAATAAGGAACAGGATAGGTGGGAGTACTGTGCCTTGTGGGACAGAGCTCTTCACTATGGCAGTTTTTGATTTAACTTTGTTTACCACTACTCTTTGGTTGCGATTGGATAGAAAGTTGAAGATCCATCTGCCTACTTTTCCAGTTTTCCCAGGTGAGTACACACACACACACACACACACACACACACACACACACAACACACACACACACACACACACACACACACATACACACACACACATACACACACATGGTAACTAACACACACACACGCACGCACACGCACACACACGCGCGCGTGCGCACACACACAAACATACACACACACACATCATAGAGTCATAGAGTTGTCAGCAAGTGGAATAGCCTAGCAAGTGAAGTAGTGGAGGCAGGAACCATACATAGTTTTAAGAAGAGGTATGACAAAACTCAGGAAGCAGAGAGAGAGAGGATCCAGTAGCGATCAGTGAAGAGGCGGGACCAGGAGCTGCGTCTCGACCCCTGCAACCACAATTAGGTGAGTACAATTAGGTGAGTACACACACACACACACACACACACACACACACACACACACACAAAATGGTAACTAACACACACCTACACACCTACAACAGGCCTAGTGTCTAATCGACATGTGCCTAGGACAAAATGGTAACTAACACACACACACACAATCACAAGGAGATTGACTGGGAAAACCTGGAGCTCCATGGGGGTCCCGAAACATGGAGAGCCAAGATGATGGATGTGGTACTGGAAAACCTCATGCATCAACATGTTAGAGACACTACCAGAGAGAGAGGAGAGGATGAACCAGAAAGACTGGACCTTGTATTCACCTTGAGCAGTTCGGACATCGAGGGTATCATGTATGAAAGGCCCCTGGGAGCTAGTGATCATGTGGTTCTGTGCTTCGACTACATAGTTGAGCTCCAAGTGGAGACAGTAGCAGGAATAGGCTGGGAAAAACCAAACTACAAAAGGGGGAACTACTCAGGCATGAGGAACTTCCTTCAAGACATTCAGTGGGAGAGGGAACTGACGGGAAAACCATACAAGAAATGATGGACTATTTTGGGCAACAAAATGCAAGGAGGCAGAGAGGTTTTGTTCCCAAGGGAAACAGAAATAATGGGAAGAACAGAACGAGTCCTTGGGTTCACCCAAAGGTGTAGGGGGCAAAAACTGGGTGTACTAAGAATGGAAAAGGTACAAAAGACAGAGAACTTCGGGAAAATAAAGAAATTAGCCGAAGAGCCAGAAACGAATATGCACAGATAAAAGGGAGGCTCAGCGGCAATACAAAATGACATAGCATCAAAAGTCAAGACTAAACCCGAAGCTGTTGTAAAAGCCTATCAGGAGGAAAACAACAGTCAAGGACCAGGTAATCAGACTGAGGAAGGGTGATGGGGAATTCACAAGAAACGACCAAGAGGTATGTCAGGACTCAACACAAGATTTAAAGAGGATTTACAGTGGAAACCATAGGACTCCAGGAAATTAGAACAGGGGGCACACCAGCAAGTGCTGGATGAGGTACATAAAACCAAGGAGGAGGTGAAGAACTGCTATGCGAAATTGACACCTCAAAGGCGGGGGGACCAGACAACATCTCTCCATGGGTCCTAATAGAGGAGCAGAGATATTGTTGAGCCATTAACAAAGATCTCAACACATTATTTGAAACTGGGCAACTCTCTGAGGTATGGAAAATGGCAAATGTAGCCCCAATTTTAAAAAAGGGAGACAGACATAGGCACTAAACTACAAAACCTGTATCCTAACGTGTAAGTATCAAGGTCATGGAGAAGATCATCAGGAGGAGAGTGGTGGAGCACCTGGAAAGAAACAAGTGTATAATTGACAACCAGCACGGGTTTCAGGGAGGGAAAATCCTGTGTCACAAACCTACTAGAGTTTTATGACAAGGTGACAGAAGTAAGACAAGAAGAGAGGGTGGATCGACTGCATATTTTTGGACTGCAAAAGGCCTTCGACACAGTTCCTCACAAGAGGTTACTGTAAAAGCTAGAGGATCAGGGACACTAACAGGAAAGGCACTGCAATGGATCAAGAATACCTGACAGGGGGGCAACAACGAGTCATGGTACGTGACGAGGGGTCAGAGTGGGCGCCTGTAACAAGCGGGCTCCACAGGGGTCAGTCCTAGACCCCGTGCTGTTCTTGGTATATTTTGAATGACATAACGGAAGGGATAGACTCAGAAGTGTCCTTGTTTGCGGATGATGTGAAGTTAATGAGAAGAATCAAATCGGATGAGGATCAGGCAGGACTACAAAGAGACCTGGACAGGCTACAAGCCTGGTCCAGCAACTGGCTCCTTGAGTTTAACCCTGCCAAATGCAAAGTCATGAAGATTGGGGAAGGGCAAAGAAGACCGCAGACACAATATAGCTCAGATGGCCAAAGTCTGCAAACCTCACTCAAAGAAAAAGATCTGGGGGTGAGTATAACGCCGAGCATATCTCCTGAGGCTCACATCAATCAGATAACTGCTGCAGCATAGGGCGCCTGGCAAACCTACGGATAGCGTTCTGATACCTCAGTAAGGATTCGTTCAAGACTCTCTATACCATCTACGTCAGGCCCATACTGGAGTATGCAGCACCAGTTTGGAATTCACACCTAGTCAAGCACGTCAAGAAATTAGAGAAAGTGCAAAGGTTTGCAACAAGACTAGTCCCAGAGCTACGGGGATTGTCCTACGAAGAAAGGTTGAGGGAAATCGGCCTGACGACACTGGAGGCCAGGAGGGTCAGGGGAGACATGATAACGACATATAAAATACTGCGCGGAATAGACGAGGTGGACAAAGATGGGATGTTCCAGAGATGGGACACAGACATAAGAGGTCACAATTGGAAGTTGAAGACTCAGATGAATCAAAGGGATGTTAGGAAGTATTTCTTCAGTCATAGAGTAGTCAGGCCGTGGAATAGCCTAGAAAGTGATGTGGTGGAGGCAGGAACCATACATAGTTTTAAGGCGAGATATGATAAAGCTCATGGAGCAGGGAGAGAGAGGACCTAGTAGCAATCAGTGAAGAGGCAGGGCCAGGAGCTATGAATCGACCCCTGCAACCACAAATAGGTGAGTACAAATAGGTGAGTACACACATACACACACACACACACACACACATACACACAAACATACACACACACATGCACACACAAGTGAAATGTGGGGCACCATACAGTGAGAGAGAAAAAATTAATAAGCAGAAGTAGAAGGGAAAAATATAATATATAACAATGGAAGGTGGCAGGAGTAGGCCTGCTGAAGCAGTGACGTCACAACAGTTGTGTGACAATATACATATAAAGTGTAACACCGAATGTGAAGTGGATTCTATTATAAGTGAAAAGTGAAATCACTTAAGGAACGCGGGATGTATGAACAGATATGGTTATAAACATCACGGGTGAAAATTTTTCCAAATAGTGATTGAAGGCCTATGTACGACGACTACGTCTTCAGCATCTGGCAACCTGTCATCGCACCGCTGCCAGCGCAAGTATTGCTCACCCATTGTGGTTGCATGTTGTTGGGTTCTGGATTCTGGTCTCTGCATCACTGTTAGATACTAGTCACTCACTCCTGCAACTATTACCAGAATTAGAGTAGAAATAACATAGGAAAGGTGAAGATAGTGTTGACGAGAGTGTGTGGAGTAGAGCGGTCTAGCGAGGGGTAACGTCAGTCACTCCTAGAAGCTGAGACAAGCTAAATTTTACAACCTAGTTTTAGAATTACTGGTATTACTACTGGTATTTATTAGCAGTATGAATACTTACAAGTGGAGGCACACATACACACATACACACATACACACGCACACACACACACATACACAGGATTTCACACCTTCCTGTTAACTGACCTGAAATCCCTCCCTCTCTTTCTCAATACCTATCTCTCTACCTATCCTCTCCTCCCTTTCTACCTATATCTCTCACTACCTCTCTCTACCTATACCTCTACCTATCTCTCTACCTGTCTCTCTCTACCTATCTCTCTCACTACCTATCTCTCTACCTATCTCTCCCTTTGCCTAGCTCTCTCCCCTCTCCCAACTCTCCGCTCTCCCATCTCACCCCTCTAACATCTCTTCCCTCTAACACCTCCCTCCCTCTAACGTCTCTCCCCCTCTATCCTCTCTCTCCCCCTCTCTTCCATCTCTCCCTCTCTCCCCCTTCTCCCTTGCCTCTCCCTCTCTCTCTCCCCTCTCTTTGCCCCTCTCTCTCTCCCTTCTCTTCTCTCTCTCTTTTTTTTTTTTTTTTTTTTTTTTACACAGGGTTTGACAAGGTTAAGGATCCCTAGCTTTATTGACAAGCTATTTACAGGTTAAGGATTCCTAACTTTATTGGCAAGCTAAGAGCTGTTACCTACATCAGCTCATTTGAAAGCATTTTTATTGTTATGAGACATACAAGTAGGGAACAGGATGAAGTTGGAGCCATCTGTGGGCCAGCATTTTCATGTGATCAACTGACTTTATCTCGTTGACATCATTATGCTGTACGAATGTGTTCAATATTCGAGTCATCCTGGGTATGTATGATCTCAGATGGAGTGATGCTCTAGAGAAGGGTACAGCCAGAGTGAAGTTGCTGCTTTCTGCCCGTCTTGTGGCATAAAAGCTTGTATTACGCTGTTCTCAAAGTGGATCCAAGTGTGGTACTTTAACAATATTGGCCTCGTACATAACAGTAAGGCCACCCACATCCCTCCTGTGTTGAAGGCTCTGCTGACATGACAGATCTATCCAGGATGGGTCCAGGCAAGAGATGAGACGTCTTGCTCTGTTCTCTACTCTGTCAAGCAGTCGCAGATGAGAGGGGGGGGGGCAGGCAAACAAAGAAAGTGGAGCATACTCAAGGTGTGAGCGTACTTGTGCCTCGTACAGAATCTTGCAACCCCTACTGTCAAGCTCATGCGAGATACGGCGAAGTGCTGTAAGATTCCTGGCTGCCTTGTTTGCAAGATTTACAACATGGTTCTTCATGGTTAGTTTGGAGTCAAATTTCACCCCAAGGATATCAACTTCTTCTCCAAGTGCCAACACTCTGCCATTCATCCTTACTACTGCACCAGCATTACCATCATGGTGCCTAGAGACGATCATCATTTGCGTTTTCTCAGGTGCAAATGTTACTTGCCATCTATTTCCCCAAGCTGATATAGCTCTTAGCTGGTGATTGATGTAGCTTAGAGCAGCTGGCATTTCTTCTCTTGGATAAGTGAATGTCAGTGTACAGTCGTCTGCAAATGCATGTGATTCTGGGATGAGATGAAGAAGGTCGTTGAAGTAGACATTCCATAACAATGGTCCCAGCACGCTTCCTTGTGGAACACTTGCCCCAGTAGGTTGTCTTGCTGATTCCGTTCCATTGAGAACTACACTTAGAGATCTACCATGAAGGTAATCACCGAGGAGACATAATGTAGAGCCTGCAATTCCCAGTGCTTGAAGTTTTCCTAAGAGGCCCTGGTGCCACACCCGGTCGAAAGCACCAGCAATGTTCAGTGCTACCACACAGCTGACTTTGGATTCATCCGGTGACTGGTGCCACTTAGTGGAGAGGTTTAATTAACAACAGATCAGCAACAGAGTAACCTTTCCTGAAGCCATATTGACGATCACAAAGTAGTGAGTGGTAGTCATAAAACTCTGTCATTTGTCTTGAGATTATTGTCTCAAGGATCTTACGAGTGATTGACAGGAGTGACACTGGCCTGTAGTTGCTGATTTCTGCTCTGCTCTTCTTTTTGTGAAAAGGGACTACATTTGCCTCTTTCCATAGAGAGGGCCATTTACACTGTACTAGGCAGTGCTGAAAGATGCGAGTTAGAGGTGCTGCTAGCTGGTCTGCACATCTTCTCAACAATCTTGGGCTTAACTTGTCTGGGCCCACAGCCTTTTCTTGGTCAAGTGATTTAAGAAGGAAATGCACCTCCTCCTGCCTTATTGTCACCACTGACAGTTTTGACACAGTTCTTGTAGCTAGCCAAGGAGGGTCCCTTGTTGGATCAGGAACTTGCATTTTGGTAGCAAAGTGTTCAGCAAAGAGGTCCGCCTTCTCTTGACTACTAGTAGAGGTGGTCCCATCCCATCTCTCTCATCCCTTTTCCCTTCTCAATCTCCCCCTCTCTCCTACCTTTTCCTTCTCTCTATTTCCCTCTCTTTCTCTCACTCTCTCATCCTTTTCCCTTCTCACTCTCTCCCTCTCTCTCTCTCCTACTTTTCCCTTCTCTCTCTCTCTCTCTCTCTCTCTCTCTCTCTCTCTCTCTCTCTCTCTCTCCTCTCTCTCTCTCTCTCTCTCTCTCTCTCTCTCTCTCACTCTTTTCTCTTTCAAGAAAAAAAAAAAAGAATCGTGGGGACTCGCAGGAACCAGGGATCAGATGAGAATGATTCTAGTAGGGAGGAGTGGATGGAGGAGCAGTGAAAAAGGATGGAACAAGAGTGGGAGAGAAAATTAGGAGAGCTTTCTGAAGAAATGGAGACAGAGCTCTCTGTGAAGTTAGAAAAGAGGTTGGAGAAGGAGAAGAAGAATTGGGAGGCACAAATCGAAACTGCAATAACCAGGATAAGAGTCCTAGAAGATGAGGTAAACAGGTTGAAGCAAGTTACAGGGGCATTGACCAGAGAAGACACAGCATATGAAGCTGAGAGGCCGAACAGGAAGGAAGGAGATATGAATTATGCTAAGGCCATATCAACCTGCCAAGGAGTGAAATGGGAAAGCAGCTGGGTGCAGGTGGAGAGGGTGTTAGGTCAAATGCAGAGACACAACAATGCTACCAAGAGCCACTGGAAAAAACAAGGGACAAAATGACCATGTACAGACAGGAACCAGAGTCACAGAGGGAGAGGCAATGGGAGGAGGAAAGGGCTAAATCAGTGTTTATCCATGGGTTTCAGGAGAGAGAGGAAAGGACACACATTGAAAGATGGCAGGCAGAAAGAAAGGAGATTGAGAACATCATCAAGGAAATAGGTGAAGAAGACATGAATGAGATTGTAAATTTTCAGAGAATAGGGGGTTACTTGAAGGGGAGAAAATGACCGATCAAGCTGATTCTCAGGACAGAAGCAGTGCGGAACAGGATCCTCCAAGAGAAACTACAGTTGAAATATTCGGAAAAGTACAAGAGGGTGTTCCTAGACAGAGATCGAACACAAACAGAACGACAGCAGCTGAGGGAGAAGACAAAAAAGCAAAAGGAGCTACGAAAGGAGACAAGGATGGAACCAACAGAGGTCAATCAGAGCAGAACAGAGCAGCAAGAGCAAGCACACACAGAACTATCCTCAGAACACCATCCCAACACAAACTACAATCCACACTCACAGCTTCCACCCAACACCAAGCTATAGAATCCCACAGTATGCTACCAGGTCTCCCACCCTCACAGGCCCCCCAAGCCACAGTGTTGGAAAGGAAACTGAAGGTATGGTACACAAATGCTGATGGAATAACAAATAAGTGGGAGGAGTGGCACAAAAGAGTCAAAGAGGCATCACCGGACATCATAGCTCTCACAGAAACCAAGCTAGCAGGCATGATAACAGATGCCATCTTTCCAATGGGATACCAGATCCTGAGGAAAGACAGAGGTAACAGGGGGTGGAGGAGTGGCACTGTTGATCAAAAACCAATGGAATTTTGATGAGCTGGAGAGAGGAGACAGCGGAGAAGCAAGCGATTACATAGCGGGAACACTTCACTCTGGAGGTCCCAAGGTGGTAATTGCAGTGATGTATAACCCACCACAGAACAGCAGGAGGCCAAGGCAAGAGTATGATGAGAGCAATAGAGCAATAGTTGACACACTGGCTGCAGTGGCCAGAAGAGCTCATGCATGCAGGGCAAAGCTCCTGATCATGGGCGACTGTAACCACAAGGAGATCGATTGGGAGAACTTGGAGCCACATGGGGGCCAAGACACATGGAGGGCTAAGATGATGGAGGTGGTACTGGAAAACTTCATGCACCAACATGTAAGGGACACTACAAGAGAGAGAGGAGAGGATGAACCAGCAAGACTGGACCTAGTATTCACCTTGAGTAGTGCAGATGTTGAGGACATCACATATGAAAGGCCCCTTGGGGCCAGCGATCATGTGGTTTTAAGCTTTGAATACACAGTAGAGCTACAAGTGGAGGGGGAATCAGGAAGGCCAGGACTAATAAAGCCAAACTACAGGAAAGAGGACTACATGCGAATGAGGAACTTCCTGAACAGAGTTCAGTGGGACAGAGAACTGGCAGGGAAGCCAGTTAATGAGATGATGGAATATGTAGCAACAGTGTGCAAGGAGGCTGTGGAGAGGTTTGTACCTAAGGGTAACAGGACTAATGAAAAAGCCAGGATGAGCCCATGGTTCACCCAGAGGTGCAGGGATGCAAAAACCAAGTGTGCTAGGGAATGGAAGAAATAAAGAAGGCAAAGGACCCAGGAGAATAAGGCGAGCAGTCGTAGAGTCAGAAATGAATATGCACAGATAAGAAGAGAGGCCCAACGACAATATGAAAACAACATAGCAGCAAAAGCCAAATCTGACCCGAAGCTGTTAAACAGCCACATCAGGAGGAAAACAACAGTCAAGGACCAGGTAATCAGGCTAAGGAAGGAAGGAGGAGAGACAACAAGAAATGACCGTGAAGTATGTGAGGAACTCAACAAGAGATTTAAAGAAGTGTTCACAGAGGAGACAGAAGGATCTCCAGAAAGACGGAGAGGTGGGGCACACCACCAGGTGCTGGACACAGTACACGCAGCCAAGGAAGAAGTGAAGAGGCTTCTGAGTGAGCTAGATACCTCAAAGGCAATGGGGCCAGATAACATCTCTCCATGGGTCCTGAGAGAGGGAGCAGAGGTGCTATGTGTGCCCCTAACAACAATATTCAATACATCTATCGAAACAAGGAGATTGCCTGAGGCATGGAAGACCGCAAATGTAGTCCCAATCTTTAAAAAAGGAGACAGACATGAAGCACTAAACTACAGACTAGTGTCACTGACATGTATAGTATGCAAAGTCATGGAGATTATCAGGAGAAGAGTGGTGGAACACCTAGAAAGGAATGATCTCATTAACAGCAGCCAACATGGTTTCAGGGACGGGAAATCCTGTGTCACAAACCTACTGGAGTTCTATGGCATGGTGACAGCAGTAAGACAAGAGAGAGAGGGGTGGGTGCATTACATTTTCTTGGACTGCAAGAAGGCGTTTGACACAGTTCCAAACAAGAGATTAGTGCAAAAACTGGAGGACCAAGCAGGGATAACAGGGAAGGCACTACAATGGATCAGGGAATACTTGTCAGGAAGACAGCAGCGAGTCATGGTACGTGGCGAGGTGTCAAAGTGGGCATCTGTGACCAGCGGGGTCCCACAGGAGTCAGTCCTAGGACTAGTGCTGTTTCTGGTATTTGTGAACGACATGACGGAAAGAATAGACTCCGAAGTATCCTTGTTTGCAGATGATGTGAAGTTGATGAGAAGAATTCACTAGAACGAAGACCAGGCAGAACTACAAAGGGATCTGGACAGGCTGCAGACCTGGTCCAGCAATTGGCTCCTGGGACTCAACCCCACCAAGTGCAAAGTCATGAAGATTAGGGAAGGGCATAGAAGACCGCAGACGGAGTACAGTCTAGGGGGCCAGAGACTACAAACCTCACTCAAGGAAAAAGATCTTGGGGTGAGTATAACACCAGGCATATCTCCTGAAGCGCACATCAACCAAATAACTGCTGCAGCATATGGGCGCCTAGCAAACCTCAGAGCAGCATTCCGACATCTTAATAAGGAATCGTTCAGGACCTTGTACACTGTGTATGTTAGGCCCATATTGGAGTATGCGGCACCAGTTTGGAACCCACACCTAGCCAAGCACGTAAAGAAACTAGAGAAAGGGCAAAGGTTTGCAACAAGACTAGTTCCAGAGCTAAGAGGTATGTCCTACAAGGAGAGGTTAAGGGAAATCAATCTGACGACACTGGAGGACAGGAGAGATAGGGGGAACATGATATCGACATACAAAATACTGAGAGGAATTGACACAGTGAACAAAGACAGGATGTTCCAGAGATAGGACACAGCAACAAGGGGACACAGTTGGAAGTTAAAGACACAGATGAATCACAGGGATGTTAGGAAGTATTTCTTCAGCCACAGAGTAGTCAGAAAGTGGAATAGTTTGGGAAGCGATGCAGTGGAGGCAGGATCCATATATAACTTTAAGCATAGGTATGATAAAGCTCACGGTTCAGGGAGAGTGACCTAGTAGCGACCAGTGAAGAGGCGGGACCAGGAGCTAGGACTCTACCCCTGCAACCTCAACTATGTGAGTACAACTAGGTTACCTGGAGGTTACCTGGAGGTTATTCCGTGGATCAACGCCCCCGCGGCCCGGCCCATGACCAGGCCTCCCGGTGGATCAGGGCCTGATCGACCAGGCTGTTACTGCTGGCCGCACGCAGTCCAACGTACGAGCCACAGCCTGCCTGATCCGGCACTGACTTTAGGTATCTGTCCAACTCTCTCTTGAAGGCAGCGAAGGGTTTATTGGTAATTCCCCTAATGCTTGATGGGAGGCTGTTGAACAGTCTTGGGCCCCGGACACTTATGGCACCCCTACTTTTAATTGGGGGTATTTTGCATCGCCTGCCCAGTCTTTCACTTTTGTAGGGAGTAATTTATGTGTGCAGATTCGGGACCATTCCTTCCAGGATTTTCCAAGTGTAGACTGTGATATGTCTCTCTCTCTCCTGCATTCCAATGCGTACAAGTCAAGTGCTTCCAAGCGTTCCCAGTAGATAAGGTGCTTGACAGAACTTATACGTGCAGTAAAGGATCTCTGTACATTCTCTAGATCTGCAATTTCACCTGCTTTGAATGGAGATGTTAATGTACAGCAGTATTCCAGCCTAGAGAGAACAAGTGATTTGAAAAGGATCATCATTGGCTTGGCATCTCTCTTTTTGAACGTTCTCATTATCCATCCTATCATTTTCTTTGCGCTTGTGATCGTGGCACTGTTGTGATCCTTGAAAGTGAGATCCTCTGTTCTAGTTATTATCTCCTCCAGTTTTCCATAACGGAGTAGTTGGAATTTGTCCTCATTGAACATCATATTGTTTACCGTTGCCCACTGGAAAACTTTGTTTATATCTTCTCTCTCTCTCTCTCTTAACCGCGTCCTCAGCAGATGACAGCCTCATGCAGATCCTAGTATCATCCGCAAAGGATGATACGGTGCTGTGGTGTATATCTCTGTCTATGTCTGATATGAGGATGAGGAATAAGATGGGGGCGAGTACTGTGCCTTGTGGAACAGAGCTTTTCACTATGGCAGCCTCCGATTTAATTATGTTGACCACTACTCTTTGTGTTCGATCTGTTAGGAAGTTGAAGATCCATTTTCCCACTTTCCCAGTTATTCCTTTAGCACGTATTTTATGCGCTATTAGGCCATGATCGCATTTGTCAAATGCTTTTGCAAAGTCTGTGTGTATTACATCTGCATTCTGATTTTCTTCCAGTGCATCCAAGGCCATATCATAGTGATCCAGTAGTTGTGAGAGGCAGGAGCGACCTGCCCTGAACCCATGTTGCCCTGGATTGTGCAGATTTTGGGAATCCAGGTGATTTGCAATCCTGCTTCTTAGCACTCTTTCAAATATTTTTATGATGTGGGACGTCAGAGCTATTGGTCTATAGTTCTTAGCTAATGCTTTGCTGCCACCTTTGTGGAGTGGGGCTATATCCGTTGTTTTAAGTGACTGTGGAATTTAACCCATGTCCAAGCTCCTCCTCCATAGTGTACTTAGGGCACGTGAGAGGGGTTTCTTGCAGTTCTTAATGAATACAGAGTTCCACGAGTCTGGGCCCAGAGCTGAGTGTATGGGCATGTTGTCAATGGCTTTTTCGAAGTCTATCGGAGTTAGGGTAATGTCGGAAATCTGGCATACATTTATGGAGCTTTGAGGCTCATTCATGAAGAAATCATTTGGGTCGTCGATCCTCAGACTGATTAGTGGCTCACTAAACACAGAGTCGTACTGGGATTTCAGTATTTCACTCATTTCCTTGTTGTCATCTGTTTAAGTCCCATCCTGTATGAGTAAGGGCTCGATACTAGATGTGGTATTTGCCTTGTTTTTGGCACATGAAAAGAAATATTTCGAATTTCTTTCAATTTCACTAATAGCTTTAAGCTCCTCCTGTCTCTCCTGGTTCCTGTAAGAGTCATTTAACTTAAGTTCGATAGTTTCCACTTCCCTGGTCAGTGCCTCCTTTCGTGTATCAGATATTCTAGCATTCCTGAGGAGCTCAGTGATTCTTCGTCGTCTTCTGTAGAGGGAGCGTCTTTCTATCTCCAGTTTACTCCTGCTCTTCTTCTTTCTTGGGGGAATATGCCTAGAACATGCTTCAGCTGCCAGGAAGTTGATTCTTTCAAGGCACTGGTTTGGATCCATGTCATTTAAGACATCTTCCCAACATGTT
Organism: Cherax quadricarinatus; assembly: GCF_026875155.1. Lineage (NCBI taxonomy): Eukaryota > Metazoa > Arthropoda > Malacostraca > Decapoda > Parastacidae > Cherax > Cherax quadricarinatus. The sequence goes on along the minus strand of NC_069481.1, from coordinate 22,887,989 downwards.
TCATTTAGGACATGGTTTACCTGGTCCCAGTTGATGTTCTTGTTGTTGAAGTTGTATTTTGTGAAGACACCTTCACAGGTACATGCATTCTGCTGATCAGGACCCCTATGCATGTACGTCTGGACTTCGATTAGATTGTGATCAGAATTAGTTGTTTTTGATATTCTTATGTCTCTTATCAGGCCCTCATTATTTGTGAAGATAAGGTCAAGTGTGTTTTCTAGTCGTGTTGGCTCCACTATCTGCTGGCTTAAGGTGTGTTTTTCGCAGAGACTTAGTAGCTCATGTGTGTGTGACCTTTCATTTGCGCTACCTCCGGGGATTGCTTCAGCTATAACATTATTTGCTACATTCTTCCATTTTGTATGCCTTGGTTTGAAACACCAAGCGTAAGATGTTTGGGGTGGACGGGAAAGGTTTTTTTAGACAGTAATCAATTTTCAGTAGCTGTTCCTTAAAACTGTTGGGGGGTTTGGATCTGGTGGCTTATTACAACAACTTGACTAGGTTTTGGTTTGATCTTTTTGAAGAATTTAAAATCCCTCTTTTGTGGGTTCAGAAAATCGTGCAGTAGGGTTTTTTGACAAACGGGCCCAAACCCCCCCTTGTTGCCTTTTTTTATTCGTGATCTAAAAAGGTTGTAACCATTTCCTATTTCATGCAAAGTGATCTTTTGTGTAGTCTTGTGAAGGCTGCAAACATTGCTTTTAATCCTCTAAAAGCCATGATGAAAGGTATTTTGTTGTTGGGGTTTGGTTTAAAGGGCCCCTGATATTAGCAAATTGAACGGGTTGTTTTCTGTGTTTGTTGGGGGGATTTTTTTTTTGGCATCGATTGTATTCTGGAGGGCCATGGGTGGCCACTGGCTGCGCCTCCAGTCCACACACACACACAAAACCACACACACACACAACACACCACACACACAACCACACACACCGTGATGTCAGGCCCTACTGGGTATGCAACTTTTTGGGAACCCGCATTGATAAAGCACGTCAAAAAAACTAGAGAAATACAAAGGTTTGCGACAAGTTATTTCCCCAGGCTAAGGGAAATGTCCTATGAAGAAAATTAAGGGAAATCGGGCCCTGACGAACTGGAGGACAGGAGGGTCAGGGGGGGCATGATAACGACATTAAAATATGCGTGGAATAGACAAGGTGGAAAAGACAGGATGTTCCGGGGGAAGGGACACAGAAAAAAGGCCAAATTGGAAGTTAAAGACACAAATGAGTCAGAGAGATAGTAGGAATATTTCTTCAGTCTAGAGTTGTAAGGCAGGGGAAAACCCTAAAAAAATGCGTAGTGGAGGCGGGAAAAACCATACACATTTTAAAACGATTTGATAAAGCTCAGGAGCGGGAGAGAGAGGGCCCAGTAGCAACCGGTGAAGAGGGGGTGCAGGGCTAAAACTCGACCCCTGCAACACAAATAGGGAGTAAAATAGGTGAGTACACACACACACACACACACCACACATACCAACACACACCCACACACACAACACACATACACCCACACACACCTTTACACACACAATACACCACACACACACACACACACAAAACCCCCAAAACACCATAACACACACACACACACCCCACACACACACACACACACACACACACACACCACACATAACAAACCCCCACACACACACACACAAACACACACACACAAATCCAAAAAGGGGAAAAATGGAGAGAGTAGCTAAATTGGGAAAAATAAAGAGACAAATTTGTGCCTAAGCGGATCTTTAACCCCCCCCTAACCCTCCCTCCCCCAAAAAAGCACAACACACAAGGGTAGACACTCAACCACACACACACACACCACACACCCCAATACACACACAACACACTACACACATACACACACACACATACATCACACATACGTAAAAAACACAAACACACCCCAAAACACCACACACAACACATACAACACACACACACCACACACACCACAACCCCACACACACACACACACACACCCCCCACACTACACCACACACCCCACACCACACACCCCACACACGCACACACACACCACCACCACACAAACACACATACATACACACCACAAACACAAAA
>NC_069481.1:22867069-22885393 GCF_026875155.1 Cherax quadricarinatus | reverse complement strand
AGGAGGGCGACTGTGGAACATAGTACCGTATCTTCGATAGTATCCCTACAGTCTTGGAAATTTTCTTAGAAATTTGTTGTATATGTGTATGAAATTTGAGCCTATTATCAAGGTGGATTCCTAAGAATTTTCCCTCTGTTAGTTTTGTGATAGGTGATCCGTTTATCATTATGTTAAGAGGGACATCTGTAGCTCTGTTACCAAACTGAATGAAGTAGGTTTTGTCAATGTTTAGTGTAAGTTTGTTAGTCCTCATCCAGGTAGATATTTTCTGTAATTCGGTATTTACAGTATTGGCTAGCGTGACTGGGCTCGGGTGAGAGAAGACGTATGTAGTGTCATCTGGAAATAATGTGGGTTTGAGTAATTGCGAAGCATTTGGAAGGTCATTTATGTATAGGAGAAAGAGAAGAGGGCCAAGGACACTTCCCTGTGGGACACCAACTGTAATTGGTTGCGCAGAAGAGTTTGCCCCATTTGCGTACACATATTGGCTTCTGTTGCTGAGGTATGACTTGAGGTAGTTGAGGGAGTGCCCTCTTATACCATAGTGTGACAATTTTACGTGGAGCAAGTCATGGTCAACTGTATCAAAAGCTTTACGTAAGTCAATGAAGATCCCCAGTGGGACTTCTTTTTTCTCTATTGCAGTGTATATATGTTCTAGCATGTGTATAATAGCATCATTAGTATTTTTATTAGGCCTGAATCCAAATTGGCAGGGGTTGAGTATGTTTTGGGAGATAAGGTAGGAGTAGATTCGTTTATGAATTAATTTTTCGAAGATTTATGAGAGAGGGTGTAAGTTGGATATTGGCCTATAGTTATTAAACTCTGTTTGGTCTCCTCCTTTGTGGATCAGGGTGACCCTTGCTATTTTGAGTACTGTAGGGAAGGTGGAGGATTCAATGGATTTGTTAAAGAGTGTTGCAATGACTCGTGATAGCACTTGTGACACTTTTTTGTATATAAAGGGTGGTAAGGTATTTAAATCTCCTGCCTTGTTTTTTAGTGCGTTGATAATAAGGGAGACTTCGTATGGGTTAGCCGGAGCTAGGAACAGTGTGTTCGGGTAGTTGCCGGTGAGGTAGTCATTTGGTGGGGTATCTGAGCTTGGGATTTTATTGGCAAGGTTTTGTCCTATAGTGGAGAAGAAATCATTGAGTCTGTTTGCTGTTTCTGTTGGTGGGAGTTGGGGTTCATCTGATTTTGCTAATTTTATTTCGCTATTTCGTGATATCTTTTTTGTTCCCAGAATTTCTGATAGGGTTTTCCAGGTCTTTTTTATATCACCTCATAAGTTGGATAATCTGTTCTCATAATACAATTTTTTTGCCCTTCTTATCAGGCTGGTTAGGATTGATGAGTAACGTTTTGTTTGGTCTCTGGTTATGTGACCCATTCTGTACTGTTTTTCATATTGGTGTTTTGTATTCATGGATTTGAGAATGCTGGGTGTTAGCCAGGGACTGTTCAGTCTCTTTGCTGTCATCTGTTTAGTTTTTTTAGGGCAGTGCTTGTTATAGAGGTATTGGTTTTTTTTTAGAAAATTATTAATACATTCGTCAATATCTGTATAGGTTTCTAGCTCAGTGTGCCAATCAATGTTTGCTATTGCTGTTGTGAAGTTATTAATGGCTGCCTCATTGTGAAGTCTGAAGGTGACTTTAGTAGTGTCTTGGGGTAGTTTACCAAGAGTTGTTATGAGGAAAGTAGGGTAGTGGTCTGTGGTAATATCTGTAATTATGCCTGATTTTAAAGGGGATATGGTGTTGGTCCAGATGTGGTCAAGTAGGGAAACACTAGTCTCTGTAACTCTTGTAGGTTTTGTTACTGTTGGTAGTAACATACAGTTACCATTGTGTTTGTGAATTCAGTAACGTGTGGGTCCTGGTCTTGCAGGAGATTTATATTGAAGTCACCTGAGAGTAGTAAGTGATCTTTGTTCATGCGTGCATCAGTTATCATACTTCCTAGATTTTGACTAAATTGGCTAATGTTTGACTGTGGAACTCTGTAGATGTTTATCAATGTGAGAGGTTTTTGTAGGTACTTGGATTTGAATTTAGCTACTATATATTCCCCATGTTCATCCCTTGTGCAAGTATTAGTGATACATTCTAGTTGGTCTGAGTAGTATATGGCTGTGCCACCCCCTTGTTGGTCTAACCTACAGTTGTGTATGGCTGTGTAACCAGGAATGGCATAGACATCTGTACTGTCAGGCTTTAGCCAGGTTTCAGTTAGTGTAATGATGGACATATTGGCATGTAAGGAATTTAGTAATGCTATGAGGTCATCGTAATGCTTGCTTAAAGATCTGATATTGTAGTTAAAGATAGTTATGTTGTTGTTGGCACTGAGAAGTGCCTTTGATTGTTCTGCAGTGTAGTAATTACAGTAACTGTTTGATTCATTTAAGTCATTAAATAAGAGGTTGGTATCAGGATCAATGCTTGTAATCATAAGATTTGTAGTGAATCTATAGTTTGAATTAAGTATAAAACAAAGTAAATAGTCTTAAGCTAAAAAATAGCACCTGGATTATTTAACAAATGTAAAATAATGAGCTAAGGGACTAATACAAATAAAGTGATGATCAAATAGTGGAGCTTGGAGTAGGTAGTACTATAAAGGTAATTTTTTAAAGTTAGAATTATAGTATAAAATTATAATATTAAAGGGACTAATATAGGTTGTGGTGAACAATAAAGTGGTAATCAAATAAATGAGCTTTGGAATATAATGGCAAAATTGTGAACTTATTCTACTTTAGCACCTAAGAATAGCACCTTGATTATTTTAACAATTGTGAATATTATAAACTAGGAAAGTTATATAAAGCTAAAATAAAGGAGAAAATATATAAGGGACTAAAATTAAGTAATGGTAAGCAAAGTTAAATGGACAGATGGTAGTAATTATAATATAAACTTATAATATAAAAATACAATTTGAAATGGTACTTGCAATTGCACTAGAGTCTGGTATAGGTTGTTGACAAGATCAAGATTATAACTAGATTTAAATTGACAAAATAAAATTCACAATTAAAGTACCAAAAGAATAATAGTAAAAAATAACAATGGTAATGTCTTGGTTATAATATGATAGTAACAGGGTAGACAGGTACCCAGGTACACAGGTACAAGGGATAATATAAAGGTTGGGGTTGAATATAAAAACTTGAAAATTTGGCTACAAAATGTTATGGGAAGTATAAAATAATGTTTAATGTACAAAAGTAAAATTGACTGGTAGTAAATATGGTGTTTAATAAAATTTTAGTAAGTAATAATGATTACAAAAATGTGAAAAAGTAATGTTTATTTCATTCAATATTGCACTGGTAGTTATACTAGAGGTTATATGGCAGTACAAGGTAATTAAGAGTAATCTAGGATAGTAAATGTGGTATTAAAACAGTAAAGTAATTAGACAAGTAATGGCTATTAAATGTCAAAAATTTAAGAGTAAATTGAAATTATAGTAAAAATAGAATTATTATTATTAGTAATTAATATCATGATAGTATTTAAAATTAAATGAGGTAGTAATATGGCCAAGAAAGTATCAATTCAGCTAATGTTTAAGCGAACAATAGTAAATAAAAAATTACATAAGGAGACTATGCTTACTAAGTAAAACACAAAATGAGGTAGTTGATTATTTTATTTACATAAGAGATTGAACAATGAAAATTTGAAACAATAAAGTGAGCAAAACATACACTACACTATGAAGGCTATTAAGTTGGAATTGCTTAGTTATTCTCTGTAAGATTAGTATCACTGTGGCCCCGGTGGCCTGGTGGCTAAAGCTCCCGCTTTCACACACGAGGGCCCGGGTTCGATTCCCGGCGGGTTGAAACATTTCGACAAGTTTCCTTACACCTGTTGTCCTGTTCACCTAGCAGCAAAATAGGTACCTGGGTTTAGTCGACTGGAGTGGGTCGCATACAGGGGACAAGATTAAGGACCCCAATGGAAAATAAGTTAGACATCCTCGATAGACGCACTGACCTTTCTGGTTATCCTGGTGGCTAACCCTCCGGGTTAAAATCCGAACGAAATCTTAGTCTGAGAAATCGTGATACTGATTCATTCTCTCGTTCGTGATTGTGTACAGTTGACCTCATTGGTTTTTTCCGACTAAATTTTCCCATCCCGTGTGAAGCATTGGTGTATTGTGTCCGTTATTCTCCCGCTTAAGTTTTCTGACTCTATACAGGAGGTTCTGTCAGACTTTTGGTAAGACACTCATTATGTATACCTCCTTTCTTTACTTAAATAGATGCAATAATTTAAGTCTTTTTTTCTCGTCATTGAGTTGGAATCTAAGCATAACACTTTTCTACCATGGGATCCCTAGTAACCTGCTTCTTTTATTTCAGACTCTGTTACAATAACACTTGTTTGGTCCTTTATGATCACAGAGTAATTTCTTTACTGGTTGTTTGGTAACATATATCACTGGGAAAAAGTGACTGTTTTTTACTATTACGTTTCGTCCGATAGTTTATCTTTTGTTCAGTTTATCTCTTTGGAGAGCAAAAAGTATCACTGAACTGGTTAACTAAGTTGTTCTTTCCAGTCTTTACTCTGCATCTTCAACCTTGTATTAAGAGATATTTTTTGTTGAGTATGGCTATCTATGACTGTTTTGGATGGTCTTGTCACAGTTAGTCTCCCTGGTCGGTGTTTAACTTTTGTTCAAGACTGTGGATTTGTTCTCGATGTTGTGTACCATCCGGTGTCCTTGTTTTGTTAGCGCTCCTCTCGAAGATTCATATTTTCAATAGGCTAAGTTGAGATGCATGTCTTTAGGAATAGGATCGTTGGCATACCTGAGAGACAACTTGGTAGGTTGAATACCGGGGAAGAAGGGGAATTATGGGCTGGTGCGCCATTTTGTTGTTATTGATGTGGTGTGGCCTTGAGTGGTGTGGTGGGTGGTTGCAGAGCCGGCGTCGTCCTGCTACACTTGTTGAATAGTTGATTTTTTTCGGAGTATTCTTGCTGGCCTTTGGTGCTGTTTCCTCTAATTGTGCCTCATAATACTACAGGAATTGTTGTAGTTAAGAAGAAGGTTGTATACAAAAGCTAGGGTTACGTTGTCGGCCTGGCAGCGGGGTGTTTGCTTTCGTTTGTGTGCAGTCCTTCCTTTGATCTCCTACTATTATTTTTCCATATTTCCATCATTCTTTTAACTGGTTTCCTGCCAGTTCTCTCTTCCACTGAACGTCTTGCCAGGAAGTACTCATGCCCTGTAGTCCCCACCTTTTGTAGTATTTGGTTTTTCCCATCCTATTCCTGCGGCTCTCATCACTTGTAGACTCAACTATTACTCAAAGCACAGGATCCACATGATCACTAGCTGCAAGGGGCCTTCATACACGATATCATTGATGTCCAAACTACTCAAGGTTGAAAGTACAAGGTCCAGGATTGCTGGGTCCCCCCAATTTTCCTCACCCTCTGGTAATGTTCTCTAACCATGTTGATTGCTTGTGGTTTTCAGTACCACAATCCATCATCTTGGCTCTCCATGTTTGGGGACCGCCCATGGGGCTCCAGGTGTCATGGGTTAGAATGTTTGGTTGCATTGGGTTGTCCTGGTTGAGAGCTTCTTTGTAACCATCTCTTTCCATTCTGCCTTTCTCCTCGTGTTCTGTCACAATCGAGCACAACCTCTGGTATGCTGACATGTCCCCTTAGTTTTGGTTTCTCCTGCAGGATCCTGTTTCGAGGTCATTTCTGCCTGAAAGGCACTTGACTGGCCGGGTTCTTCTTGTAAACCCCCTAATTCTCTGAAAAATATGGCCAGCTGGGTCCAGTCATCTTCTCCTATTTGCTTTCATGATGCCTTCAATTGCTTATTTCTCCCCCTTTGTCTCCTTGCTTCATAAGTTTCCCCTTCACTTCCTGGAGCCCATAAACAAAGACTGACCTCTCCCCTTTTCATTTCTCCACTGCATATCCCTATGTATCCCCTGATTTCGATTATTACCTACTCCATTGCAAGCGTTCCTTCCTTCAGTTTATTCACTATCTGTGTCTTGGGCCCAGTGACCTGTCGTTTTCCCTGGGCTCTGCTGTGGTCTATTAGGCCTCTCGCATGTATAGCTAGCTTCTTTCATTTTTCTATCAGTCCCTCGATAGCTCCTATGTGATTCTCTCTTATCTCGGGCTCTGCAATGGTTTGACAGGCCTCTGCATACATTTTCACTATTCCCTACAGCCCCCTTTGCTTGTGACTGATGTAGCAGTCCCCGTTACTCTGACCATTCATTTCCAAATTGTTCTTTAGTTATTTATGCCTATTCAGATTTTCAGTTCCTCTTCTAATCTCTGAATCTTAAGCCTCTGCTGCTGTGACTTTTGCATCTCCTTCTTGCTTTCTGCATCCGCATCCTCTCCTTCATTCTCATGCTAAGCTCTTCTAGCTTCTTTCCCCACTCATGTTTCCCTTTTCATGAGCTTCTGACTGCCGCCCAATCTCCTTTGCAGACGTCATCCTCCAGTCCCTTGGTTTTCCCTTCCTGCTCTCCTGGCACTCCATTTTTTTTTTTTTGGTTGGCCACAGAATGAAAAACCTATGTAATCTGTGTGTTCTTTTGTGCTGTGTTTAGTCCTAGTGGTGTGGGGACTGGAGGGAGGAAAGGAGAAGCTGGAGACATGGTGAAAGATAGGGGGGGGAGGGGGAATGAGAGGGGGAGAGGAGGAGGGAGAAGCAAAGGTGGAGCAGAGAATGTGTTTGTACTCACCTGATTGTACTCACCTAATTGTGGTTGCAAGGGTCGAGACTCATTCCTGGCCCCGCCTCTTCATTGATCATTACTAGGTCCTCACTCTCTCTGTTTCCTGACTTTTCATACTTGTGTCTTAAAGCTATGTATGTTTCTGCCTCCACTACGTCACTAGGCTATTCTACTTCTTGACGACTCTTATGACTGAGAAATATTTCCTAACAGCCCTGTGACACGTCTGAGTCTTTCAGCTTCCCAATTGTGACCCCTTGTTTCTGTGTCCACCGTATCCTATTCCAGCAATATCTTGTATCGTTATCTGTCTCTCCCCTGACCCTTCTGTCCTCCAGTGTCGCAGTCTGATTTCCCTCAACCTTTCATCATAGAACAATCCACTGAGCTCTGGAACTAGCCTTGTTGCAAACCTTTGTTCATTCTCTAACTGCTGATTGTGCTTGACCAGGTGTGTGTTCCAAACTGTGCTGGCATAATAAACTCCAGTATGGGCCTAATAAACACAGTGTACAGTGTCTTGAACGATTCCTTAATAAGGTATTGGAACGCTATTCTCAGGTTTGCCAGCCCCCCAATCTGCAGGCATTTATCTGGCAGATGTGGCCTCCAGATACGTGCTCGGTGTTATGGTCAACCCCAAGATATTTCTCCTGAGTGAGGTTTGTAGTCTTTGTCTACCTAGCCAATACTCTGTCTGCGGTCTTCTTTTGCCCTTCCACCAACTCATGACTTATGATTTGGCAGGTTGAATTTCGAGAAGGCCAGTTTCTGACCACATGTTCCAGTCTTTCCACGTCTCTTTTGTAGTCCGCCTATCCTCATCTGATTTAATTCTTCTCATCACTTATCATCTGCGAATAGGGACCTTCAAGTCTATCCCTTCCATCATGCCATTCACATATAATCAAACAATATCACTGGGTCCTAGAACTGACCCCTGAGGACCCCGCACGTTCACCGCGCCCACTGTGAATACCTCTTCACAGTTTCTCGACTATAACTCTTTGTTGCCTCCCGTCAGGTAATTCACTGATCCATTCCAGTGCCCTCCTGTTATATGCACCTGATTCTTACCAGGCTTCTTCAGTTCTCTTGTGAGGAACCTGTGTCGACGGCCTTCCTGCATCCAGAAAATGCAGTCCAGACCCACCCTCTCTCACTATATCGTGTCTTAATCGGTACTTGTCATAAAAACTCCAAAGGTTGTGATCAACAGGATTTGCCTTCCATGAATCCATGCAGTTGTCATTATGATCTTTGTTCCGTTCCCAGGTGCTTCCACCACGCTCCTCTGATAATCTCCATGACTTTGCATACTATACACTCAGAGACGACTGTTCGTAGTGCTTGTTCTGCTCCTTTCTAAAAATGGGGACTACATTTGCTGTCTCTATATCTCAGGTAGTTTCCCATTCAAGGGATGTACTGAAGATTATGGTTAGGGGCATGCACAAGCATCTCTGCTCCTTCACTAATGGACCCACGGAGATGTCCATTTCCCTTCACCTTTGAGGTATCAAGGTCACTTAGCAGTTACTGCTCCTCCTCTACCTTGTTCGTAATCATCCAGCCTTGTTGGTATAATTTCCCAGTTGATGTTCCTCTCTAGTGCTGTCTTTCCCAGAGCCTTCCTGTCTCTACTGAAAAAACTTTCTTAAATCCCATGTTTTTACTCCTCACATACCTACCTATCGTTTCTTGTGAGTTTCCCTACTTTCTGTCCTCAGTCTGATCACCTGGTCTTCGCTGTTGTCTTCCTCCTGATGTGGCTATAACAACAGTTTCGGGTCAGTCTTGACTTCTATCTAAGTTTATATTTTCACTGTCGCCGGGCCTTCCCTCCTTAACCTGAGCATACTCGTTCCTGATCTCTTGAAAACTAAACTTCCTATTTACATGTGCTCTATGCCTTCTGTGCTTTTTCCATTCTCTCTGGCTCTTTTGCCTCCCCTCACCGTCGGTAAACAGGGGCCGTTCTGGTCTTTTCCCATTTATTTCTGTTGACCTTGGGAATAAACCTTTCCTCTGCCTCATTACATATTAGTTGTTATGTATTCTTTTAATTCTTTTACTACTTTCCTACCAGTTCTTGTCCCACTGAAACCTCCGCAGGGAAATTCCTCAAAACCTAATGTTAGGTCCCCTCTTTATAGTCTGGCTTTTTTCCCATTCATCCCTGTGACCCTCTCACACCGTAACTCTACTATTATTCAAAGCACAGAACACATGGTCACTACGCCTAGGGGACTTCTCATGTGTGATGACCTCAATGTCTGAACTGCCCAGGGTGAACACAAGGTCCAGTCTTGGCTTTTCGTCCTTCAATCTCACCTGGTAGTGTTGGTGCATGAGGTTTTCCAGTACAACATCCATCAACTTGGCTTCTCATGTTTCGGGACCCCTGTGTGGTTCCTATTTTCCCAGTCAGTCTGTGTGTGTATGTTGTATACTCCCCTAGTTGAGGTTGCAGGGGTCGAGTCCAAGCTCCTGGCCCCGCCCTCTTCACTGAATCGCTACTAGGTACACTCTCTCCCTGAACTGTGAGCTGTATCATATACCTCGCTTAAAGCTTTATGTATGGCCTTGCCTCCACTACAATCGCTTCCCAAACTATTCCACTTCCTGACTACATCTGTGGCCTGAAGAAATACTCCTATCATCCCTGTGATTCATCTGGTGTCTTCAGCTTCCAACTGTGTCCCCTTGTTTGCTGTCCCATCTTCTCTGGAACATCCAGTCTATGTCCACCTTGTCATTTCCTCTCAGTATTTTTATGTCGTTATCAATGTCCCCCCTATTCTCTCCTGTCCTCCAGTGTCGTCAGTTGATATCCCTAACCTCTCCTCGAGGGAACTTACCTCTAGCTCTGGGACTATCTTGTTGCAAACCTTTGCCACTTTCACTAGTTTCTTTACGTGCTTGGCTAGGTGTGGGTCCAGACTGGTGCCGCATACTCTCCAATATGGGCCTAACGTACACAGGTACAGGGTCCTGAACGATTCCCTATTAATATGTCAGAAATGCTGTTCTGAGTGTGCTAGCGCCCCTATAGCTTCAGGCAGCTATTTGGTTGAGGCCTTCAGGAGATGTGCCTGGTGTTTATATTCACCACCAAGATCTTTTTCCCTTGAGTGAGGTTTTGAAGTCACTGGCCCCCTAGTCTGTATTCTGGCTGCGGTCTTCTTTCCCCTTCCCCAATCTTCAGGACTTTGGCACTTGGTGGGGATTGAACCCAGGAGCCAATTGTTTGGTCCAGTCTGCAGCCTTTAGTCCAGATTCCCCTTTGTAGTTCTGCCTGGTCTTCGATCGAATAATTCTTCTCGTCATCTTCACCTCATCTTAAAACAGGACCCTTCGATCTAATTCTTCGGTCATGTCATTCACAAAATACCAGAAAGAGCACTGACCAAGGACTGACCCCAGTGTGAAACCCCGCTGGTCACAGGAGCCCACTCTGACACCTCGTCCTAGTACCATGACTCGCTGCTGTCTCCTGACACAGTATTCCCTGATCCATAGTAGTGCCTCCCTGTTATACCTGCTTGGTCCTCCATTTTTGCACAATCTCTTGTGTGGAAACGTGTCAAACGCCTGTCTTGCATGTCCAAGAAAAACAATCCCCCTCCCTCTCTCTCTTGTCTTACTGCTATCACCATGTCATAGAACTCCAGTAGGGTTTGTGACACTGATTTCCCGTCCCTGAAACTAGTTGCTGCTGTTGATGAGATCATTCCTTTCTAGTGTTCCACACTCTTCTCATGATAATCTTCTCCATGACTGCATACATATACATGTTAGTGACCTGGTCTGTAGTTTAGGCTTCAGTCTGCTCCCGTATCGTGTGTGAGTGTGTGTGTGTTGGTGTGTGTGAGTGTTGTGACTAAAGTAGACGGTGGGATTGTGTGTTGTGGTGAATGATGTGTATGTGGAGTTTTTGCAGTGTGTGGGGGGGGGGAACTATAGGAGTGTGGATTTTTTAATTGTATGATAATATTGGTAGAATTGTGTGGATGGTGTTTGAGAGTGATTGGAGTCCTGGCTGTGCCGATCTCATGCTTCTCTACTAGGCCTACTTGACTCACAACCTGTGTTTTAGTTACCATTTGTCCTAGGCATTGAGTGTGTGTGTGGTGTGTTGTGTTGTGTGTGTGTGTGTGTGTGTTGTGTGAGTGTGTGTGTGTGAGTGTAATTCACCTATTTGTGGTTGCAGGGGTCGATCCATAGCGCCTGGCCCCCGCCTCTTCACTGATTGCGCTGGTTCCCTCTCTCTCCCTGCTCCCATGAGCCTTGTGTGTGTGTGTGTGTGTGTGTGTGTGTGTGGTGGTGGTGTGTGTTGTGTGTGTGAGTGTGTGAAGTGTTTGGCTGTGTGGTGAGCCACCAGGAGCATAGCTCTGGTCCCTGATGCAATATAGGTAATGTACAAATATCTACATACAAGAAATAACAGAAAACATACAGTAATAAGTGGAAAGCTCAAAGCATACATGAAAAAGACAGAAAGTGTAAACCATCAATAATAAACGAAAGCTTAAAGCTTATGATAGTAAAGATGGAAAGTTTAAGTATAAACATGAATAAATGGAAAAGCTTAAATCAATAAGGTAATAAAGTGGGAAATTAGAAGATGCAAGGATTAAGAGGAAACCTTAAAGCAACAGTAAAAAGAAGGAAAGGCTTAAAGCGTATATGAATAAAATGGAAAGCTTAACAAGGCTTTAGACAAATTAAAATATAATCACTGACAAACATCAAAGTCACAAGCATCGTCCACAAAAAAAGTCAGGTGATACACAGCAACAAATGAATTTTAGAAATGACAAGAATAAGATAAATTAGGCGAGAGACAAGCAAAACAAAGATAACGATTTAGTGACACGCAAGACCAGAGTAAACACCAAACACGCGGAGTCGAGACCAAACACATCAGTGATAAGTCCAAGTGGACCATCGAGGCCAGAGCCAAGGGCCTTGTCTTACACGGGTCAGGGTTCAATGACTCTTACTAGTTTAAGGTTCTTGGTCATACAGCAAGTCCACGGATTACATCAGATTTTAGATTTTGCCACCGAAGTGGGCTAGTTTATTGTGCACCCCCATATCCATCCGTGAGCGGTAGCGCGAGATCCATATGGATACACAAAAGGGCTAGGAACTAGCCCCAAGAGGTTAACAGAATACATATGGATTTTTATATCTACAAATCTATAGTTTCACTTACTGTTACAAGCAATTTTAGGTAGGAAATTTGCTTAGTATATCTTGGTATTTTATTTTCATAATTAAGAACTTGATACATGTCCGTAGGTTATTAAACCTGTCCTGTCTCTGAATTCCTCAATAAGTGGACAATTAAGCAATAGTGTTCAAGAGAGTGAACCATATTAAGCCTGATCAACATAACTTACATTTAGTTTGATCATTGATACTGTGAGTCCTCCCTAACTGGCCAAAGTACTGTAACCAAGTCCTAAGCCTGGCCACACACCATCCAGTCCATCCTGTTCACATTTGCAAGTTGCTCTCCATAAACATACATACTACGTTTCATGTTTATCATAGTGGGTTATAGATCTACTCAGGCTTCTAACTGCATTCCTATAACAATCATTTTCATTATTTACTTCTCTCCTAAATTTATTCCTAATGCTAGACAGTTATACCAAAGTTACATTCTACATTCTCCTTCTCGATACTCTTCTTGGCAAAACATATCAACTTTTTCATGAAGGAGTAATCCAATGTGTGATGGGATCCATAGCAATTGTACATTAATTCCTTTGTCCCTAATTTTGAGTATCTATACCTGGCTTCCCAATGAGCATGTTGTTGGAGCCTTTTATATGAGCCAAGAGCCTTCAATGATGACATAGAATCATTTAATGATGATAGTCAAGCTCAGTGTCATAGGTTAGCTTTAGCGCCATTAGGATTGCAAACAATTCAGTTTGCAGTGTAGACCCCCAGTTGTTAATTCTTATGCCTAACTCAACAAATTTATTATCGTTCTTAACTAGGGAGGTGGAAACAAGAGCAGATGCAGCCCTGCCAGAAGACTCCTGTTTAGATCCTTCAGTGTATATAATTGTGATAACTTGTTACTACCAGCTAGGTGAGAAATTTCTTCTTGAGCAGTTGCTCTAACAAGAGATTTAAGGAAGGATTACTAGCAATGAGCTTCTTTGGGAGGTACTTGTAGGTATGTGATATTAAATGAATACATCTTCCATGGAGGGGGTGAAATGCTCTTGTTGCTACAGTGATACAGTTCATGCAGGTTATAAACTTAATGCCAATTGCACGTTTTCACAATCCATTTAGATCTGTGGTATTTACCTTAGACATTGGTAAAGATTCACTGTGACAGTGTTGGTTCGTTTCTCAACTTTTTAATACCGAGTACAGTGTTAATTTCAAAAATCTACACTGATACTAGAAATACCAAGCTCCTTCCTCATTTAGAACTTTTGTTTGATCTGGGACATCCAAGAATAATCCTGAGGCTTCATTTTTCATTTAACTCCAAGGTCGAGGAGAACTTTTTCTAGCTAATATCAACATGGGAGCAGGGATAATCAATTAAGGACCTAACATGGCTATGTACATCATTCTCACGATTCTCACATTTGCACCATAGTTGGGATTGTAGCCCGCAACAGCTTTGAGAAACATTTAGCCTAGCTTTACATTTCTTGTTTAGTTGTGGTATAGTGGATTTGTTAAAGGGTACATCTACACAAGATATCTGTAAGTTTTAACGTAGCTAATGATTTCACCCTGCAAATAGATGGGTGGGGGATGTCGTTTGCTTGTTAATATCTTTGTTTTAGAGGAAGATATTATGAGGCCTAGTCGATTACAAATTGCTTGAACTTCATTAAGAATGGTATTCATCTTCTTATGCCCTGTTGTATGGATCCCTGATATCAGATAGCTTATTGCTATATGTTTAGGTGAGGCAGGTTTGAGCATTTAGGAGAGCATTAATCAGAATATTAAATAGCATGGGACTAAGAACTCCTCCCTGCGGTGTACCTAAAGACATTTTTTTAGAATCACTTCTGAAGCCTTGGTAAAGGACAGAGGATACTCTATTTGACAGGTATCCTATTATCCAGCAGGTAAGCTACCACCAATATTCATTTTGGTTAGTTCATGTAGTATAAGGTTCTGTTCGCAATACAAATGCCCGATTTTAGATCAAGGAAAAGTGGTTTTAAAAATAGTAGAGGTTGTGTGCAGTGAGAAAGGTGGAAATACAGTTTTTGCACACTTTTTCCCTTTTATGAACCCATAGAGGTAGGGGAAAGTTGATGTTCTGATTCTGTAGTACAGTTTTGTTAAGCATCATTTTTTAAAAAATTTTAAAACATTCTTACATAGATAAATTTTATGGGCTCCGAATCAATAAATAGGGTCAAGGTCGTTATAGGTCAAACTCCATATCCCCTTCAGAAATTACATAAAAAATTCGTGGTGCTAACGTAAGCCATGGATGACACAGCCTTACACAGTTTACGTCCAACATATTGTTTAGTCAAGGTCCCAAAAAAAAGGAACTAGTAAAACATGGCCCCCACTGACCCACTACAAAAAATGGTCACAAAAAGAGAATCACGAAGGCCCATATTGGCCACAAACTGGAATACAAAGGAACATGGTAAGTGTTTATTCAAAATCACTGGTACGAATTATTCACGATTTGGATCACCAAAAACCATGTTTAAAAAACTACCAGGGATCATATTATTGTTTTATTATTGATTTCATTTTTTATTATTTTTTTATTAGCGCTAACCCAAAGTGTATCAGTCCCCAAAAAGTACCGAACGTGCCACAAGTAAACAGTGCTCACAAGGGTCATACAGTCCACAAGTTATACTTTGCTCACAAGTCTACAGTTCTCGCAGGAGTCATACAGTGTGACAAAAGGGCCAAAAAGACCAAAGTGTGACAGTGTCCATAGGTCATATAGTGCTCACAAGGGTATACAGTGCTCCAAGGTATATTGCTCCAAGGGTCATCGTGCTCCATGTCTTTTGTGTCAAAGGGTCATACGTGCTCCAGGGATCATCAGTGCTCACATAGGTCATAAGGCTTACAGGTCATACAGGCTTATTTAAGGGGTTTACAGTGCTCACGATGTCATTTCAGTGCTTTTTAAGGTTTACAGTGTCACGGGTCATACAGTGCTTATTAAGGTTATACAGTGCTCACGGGGTGTCTCGGCTTTTTAAGGTTTACAGTGCCCCGAGTGTCCATACAGTGCTTTTTAAGGTTATACAGTGTCACAAGGGTCACGTGTGCTCAAAATGCCACGTATGTGAAAGAGTTAACATGCTCATAAGAATCAATCTGCTGACAAAGGTGTTCACATAGGTCAACTCTCAAAAAAAAAGCTAACATTGCTCCAATTTTGAAATTTTCCGATTTTTCTAAACCTTCTATCTGACAATGTGCTAGTTTATTGGCATAGTGCCGTACTAGCTCAGAAGAC
Organism: Cherax quadricarinatus; assembly: GCF_026875155.1. Classification (NCBI taxonomy): domain Eukaryota; kingdom Metazoa; phylum Arthropoda; class Malacostraca; order Decapoda; family Parastacidae; genus Cherax; species Cherax quadricarinatus. The sequence continues at coordinate 22,870,136 of NC_069481.1, read as the reverse complement.
ATTTTTCTAGCCGAGTCCTTGCGAAGGCTGAACGTAATTATACAGTAACTGAGCAAGAAACTTTAGCAAAAGTATGGTCTTTTTAAACACTTCCGAGTCTTTACAGTCTCTGTTATGTCTTGAAGTCAGCTCCATGAACCTTTATTCCCCGAACAAACAACTACGGGGAGGTTAGCCAGATGGACCTTGACTATCCAAGAGTTCGATCCTACCTTTGGGAACACTTACCTGGCCCAAGGTCAAATTTTAAAGTCACAGGTTCTTTATCGCGACATGTTAGTATAGTAACTGCAGCCCTCCTTTTACTGCGAGGATGTAAAAAAATGCTCAACGAACAAATCCCATGTGGTCTGGTATGGCTCGATTCCTGCTCCAGGAAGATCTTATTCTGACTGTGAAGCCACCAGCACCCATCAGTTACTTTGTCAGGGACCAAGAATTACTGTATCAAAACAGCCGGTTGGTTACTCCAAACAGAAGATATACCAGTTAGTAATTCCAGTCACTAGTAAATGTAGCCTTACAATTAGTTCACGATTTTACCAGGTGTTGCGCACCTGGTATGGATCGTTCAGTAAAACAAGCCAGATTGAAATACTTTTGGCCTCGTATGGCAACTGATATTTCTGAATATGTTAAGAAATGTAATGTCCGCATGCAACACATAGGCAATGTTAATGGTCCTAATCCAATCCAAGTGTATCCAACTAGCGAACCGTGGGAAAGAGTTGCACTTGATTTGTTAACTAATTTCCAATGTTCCCCTCCGGGGCAACAAACATCTGTGTGTTATGGTAGACCATTTCACCAGATATTGTGAATTAGTTCCTGTTGCAGATAAGACTGCAGAGACAGTAGCTAAAGCATTTAAAGAATGCATTATCTGCAGGCATACCACCCCTAAGTCCCTAGTAACAGATAATGGAGGTGAATTCTGTAATGAGATTCTTGAAAATTTGTGTACCTTGTACAAGATCTCTAAATCCACCATTGTTCCTCACCATCCTGCAAGAAACGGGTTAGTAGAACGAACCAATAAGAAAGTACTTGATGTCTTGAGAGCCACTATCAATCCCAACAGTGAAACTTGGGATGAAGTTATACCTGATGTGCAGTGTGCTATAAATTCTGCTTACAATGTTTCCATAGGTGATGCAGATGCAGTTTAATATAGACAAATGCAAAGTTCTAAATGTTGGACAGGACAATAACCATGCCACATATAAACTAAATAATGTAGATCTTAATATTACGGATTGCGAAAAAGATTTAGGAGTTCTGGTTAGCAGTAATCTGAAACCAAGACAACAGTGCATAAGTGTTCGCAATTAAAGCGAAAAAGAATCCTTGGCTTCATATCAAGAAGCATAATAATAGGAGTCCTCAGTTGTTCTTCAACTCTATACATCCTTGGTTAGGCCTCATTTAGATTATGTGCACAGTTTTTGGGCACCGTTTTTACAGAATGGATATAAATTCTCTGGAAAATGTACAAAGGAGGATGACAAGGTTGATCCCATGTATCAGAAAAACCCTTCCCTATGAGGATAGACTGAGGGCCCTGGGAAACTGCACTCTCCCAGAAAGACGTAGAATTAGGGGGGATATGATTGAGGTGTATAAATGGAAGACAGGAATAAATAAAGGGGATGTAAATAGTGTGCTGAAAATATCTAGCTAGACAGGACTCGCAGCAATGGTTTAAGTTGGAAAAAATTCAGATTCAGGAAGGATATAGGAAAGTACTGGTTTGGTAATAGAGTTGTGGATGAGTGGAACAAACTCCCGAGTATAGTTATAGAGGCCAGAACGTTGTGTAGCTTTAAAAATAGGTTGGATAAATACATGAGTGGATGTGGGTGGGTGTGAGTTGGACCTCATAGCTTGTGCTACCAGGTCGGTTGCCGTGTTCCTCCCTTAAGTCAATGTGACCTGACTTGACTAGGTTGGGTGCATTGGCTTAAGCCGGTAGGAGACTTGGACCTGCCTCGCGTGGGCCAGTGGGCCTTCTGCAGTGTTCCTTCGTTATGTTCTTATGTTCTTATTATGCATTGTATGGTGTAGATAAACATTTGCCTTATGAGTTGTTATATTCTAACCCGAAACCAAATTACAACCCTGATGATTTCATAGTAACTCGCACCAGCTTAGCTTAAGGTGTTTTTAGAAGAATCCCTGAAACACTTCATGAATCAAAAACAGAATTTACAAGAGTCGCAAACACTCGAGCAAAGCCGTCCAAAATCAAAGTAGGTTCGAGAGTTATGCTGACTAACTTTAACAAGACGTCTGCAGTGCCTAAGCTTGATCAAAAGTGTGTTGGTCCTTATCGAGTAGTTGAACATATCACTGGCAATAAGTATAAGGTTAGAGAAATTAGTACTGGTCAGTATAAAGAATAACATTTGGATCATATGAAGTTAGTTTGTGATGATAATGATGTCCCAACTCAGACAAATGTGACAGACAACCCTCCTGATCCTGTACCCTCTACCTCTAATACTCAGATGATCAACCTGAATGTCATTATTCCCTACATACACGACGGGTATTGAGAAATCCTCAAGTATCATTTGTAACAACCAATTCAGGTGTGCCTCAAACACGGCATGAGTTAGTCAGTGCAACAGAGTTTGATCCTCCCAGAGATGACACCCATTCTGCATATGTCAATCTCACCCTAGCAGAGTTGGGGTTAAATGTAAATAACCTGTATAGGTGAATAATTACAGTATCAACTTATTAATATTCAAGAATTTTTTTTTGTGTGTTCATGTTCTCTCCGAATTCTGAGATTTAACAGTCTAGATTTGAGTGCACCAAGTCTGCCTTCCTGTTAAACACTTCTTTCTTTGTACATATCCTTCCTCAGAATTCGTAGATCAAGTGAATACAGATTGATCGATCAATTTTTTTTTTATCACTTCTATTGTGTAACCCCAATGTTGAGTCTTATTCTATGAATTGTACATATTCATCCTTGTAGCATTAAGTTTCTTCAGTAAGTTTCATTACAGTAAATTACATTAGCTTCCCTTCCAAAATTTCCTTATGTATGTTTAATTTT
>NC_069481.1:22849555-22866569 GCF_026875155.1 Cherax quadricarinatus | reverse complement strand
TGTGGGGTGTGTTGTGTGTGTGTGTGTGTTGTGTACTCCCTATTGTATCACCTAGTTGGGTTTGGGGGTCGAGCCCGATCCGGGCCCCCCCTCTTCACTGACGTACTAAGTCACTCTCTGACCCGTGAGTTTTTTCTCCTTGTTTAAAAGCTATGTATGGATCGCCTCCCTACATCGTTCCCCCAAACTATTCCATTTATGACTACTTGGGGCTGAAGAAATCTTCCTAAATCCCTGTGATTCTCGGTTTTTCAGCTTAAACTGTGTCCCCTTTTTTTACTGTGTCCAATCTCTGGAACACCTTCTTTGTCCACCTTGTCAATTTCCCTCTCAGTTTTTTGAAAGCGTTTTCATGCCCCCCCCTTCTCTCCTGTCCTCCAGTGTCGTCGGGTTGTTTTCCCTTTAACCTCTCCCGTGGACATACTCTTAGTTGGGATATTTTGGGTTGCAAACCTTTTGCATTTCTCTAGTTTCTTCACGGTTTGGGTGGTGGGGGTTCAAACGGGGCCGCTTTCTCCAATATGGGCCAAACATACACGGTGTAGGGGCCTGAATGTTTCCCCTTTTTAAAGAGTCGGAATGCTTTTCTGAGGTTTCTGGGGCCCCCATATGCTGCAGCAGTTATTTGGTTGATGTGCGCTTCAGGAGATGTCCTGGTGTTATACTCACCCAATCTTTTTCCTTGAGTGATTTTGTAGTCTTGACCCCCTAATGTACTCCTTCTGGGCCTTCTTTGCCCTTTCCCCCAACTTCATGACTTTGCATTTGGGGGTTGAACTCCAGGAGAAAATTGCTGGACCAGGTCTGCGGGCCTGCCAGATCCCTTTGTAGTTCTGCCTGGTTTCGATCGAGTGTATTTCTCATCAACTTCACGTTCTGCAAAAAAGGGACACCTAGAGTTATTCCTTCCGTCTGTGTTCACAAATACCCGAAACAGCACTGGTCTAGGATGCCCCCGCGGGACCCCGTGGGCACAGGTGCCCATCTGACACCTCGCCACGTACCATGACTCGCTGGGTGTCTTCCCTAAAAAGTTTTTCCCGATCCATTGTAGTGCCTTCCCTGTTATCCCCCGCTTGGTCCCCCAGTTTTGCACCAAACCTTGTGTGGAACTGTGTCCCCCCCAAGCCTTCTTGCTCCAAAAAAATGCAACCCCCCACCCCTCTTTCTTGCTTTCTGTGTCACCCCTGTCATAGAACTCCATAGGTTTTTGACACAGGATTTTGGGCCCCCGAAACCAGTTGGCTGCTGTTGAGAGATCATTCCCTTTTCTAGGGTTCCACCCCCCTTCTCCGATAATCTTTCCTGATTTTGCATACTATCTGTCAGTGCACTGGTCTGTAGTTTAATCTTCATGCTGTTCTTTTTTAAAAAATTGGGACTAAATTTGGTCTTCCCCCTCAGGCAATCCCTGTTTTTGATAATGGATTAAAATTTTTTTGTTAGGGGTACCTGCGCCCCTGCCCCTCTCTCAATACCCAGGGGAATTTTTATCTGGCCCTTTTCCTTTGAGGTACTAGCTCCTCAGAAGCCTCTTCATTTTCCTCGGTTGTGTGCACTGTGTCCAACTTGGTGGTGTGCCCCACCTCTCCGTCTTTCTGGGTCCCTTTGTCTCCTCGTGAACACTTCTTTGGGTCTCTTGTTTATTCTTTTTCATATTACGGGCATTTTTTGTTTTCTCTCCTCCCTTTCCTTCCTTTGCCTGATTACCTGGTCCTTGACTGTTGTTTTCCTCCTGATGTGGGTGTACAACAGTTTGGGTTTAATTTGGGTTTTGCTGCTTGTCAAATTTATATTTTCTTTGGGCCCCCCTTCTTATCTGGGCATTTTTGTTTCTGGGTTTCGATGTTCTCCCTTTTTCCCTGGGGCCTTTGCCTTCTATATTTCTTCCATCCCAGCACACTTGGTTTTTTTCCCCCCTACCTTTGGGTTAAAACCAGGGCTCATCCCGGCTTTTTTTTAACCCGTTACCCTTGGGTACAAACCTCTCCTCGCCTCCTTGCATTTTTTGTACATATTTCCCTCTCTCATTAACTGGGTTTTTCCCGCCATTCTCTGTCCCACTGAACCCAGTTCAGGTAGTTCCTCATTCCTGTATAGTCCCCTTTCTTGTACTTTGGCTTCATTCGTCCTGGCCTTCCTGCTTCTCCCTCCACTTGTAGCTCTACTGTGTATTCGAAGCTTAAAACCACATGGTCACTGGCCCCAAGGGGTCTTTCATATGTGTGTGTGTGTGCGTGTGTGTGTGTGTGTGTGTGTGTGTGTGTGTGTGTCTGTGTGAGTATGTGTGTGTGTGTGTGTGTGGTGTGTGTGTACTCACCTAGTTGTGGCTGCAGGATCCCGCCTCTTCACTGATCATTACTAGATCACTCTTCCTGCTCCATGAACTTTATCATGCCTCTTCTTTAAGCTATGTATGGATCCTGCCTCCACTGCATCACTTCCCAGACTATTCCACTTCCTGACAACTCTGTGACTGAAGAAATACTTCCTAACATCCCTGTGATTCATCTGAGTCTTCAACTTCCAACTGTGACCCCTTGTTGCTGTGTTCCATCTTTGGAACATCCTGTCTCTGTCCACCTTGTCGATTCCTCTCAGTACATATTTTATATGTCGTTATCCTATCCCCCCTTTCTTTCCTGTCCTCCAGTGTCGCCAGGTCGATTTCCCATGAACGTGAGGAAAATGATAGTGGGAGAGATATATGGCTCTAATAGACGGACTAGACTCAGACTGAAGGGGAACTAAGCCACTTGGACGACATACAACTGAACAGATGAATCAGAATTGGAAGGAAAGGGACCTGGATGAGTTGCGAGACCTGGAGAAGGTGGGAGAACCGGGCCAGGTAGGGAAAGCAGACTAGATGGTGGATCTTGGCCAAGTGGTGGACCTTGTAGGTGTCTCGTAGCTCGATAGCTACCATACTCAGCTCACACACGCTGAGGTCCAGGGATCGATCCCCCGGTATGGCTGAAAACATTAGGACGAGTTTCCGTAAGACATCTGCTGTCCCTGTTCACTCATTAGTAAAATAGATACCTGGGTGTTAGTCGACTGATGTGGGTCGCATCCTGTTACAAAACTGACCTAATTTGTCCGAAATGCTCTGCTTTACAAGTAGTTTTCTATATAGTAGTATGTATACAGCCAGGCCTGTATACCTTGTGCATGTACTTGTAGAAATAAAGATATTATTATTATTATTATTATTATTATTATTATTTATTATTATTATTATTATTATTATTATTATTATTATTATTATTATTATTGGCCAAGTTAAGGCCCTGGACCCATGAGAGTGACCCAAATTAGAGTGGAAGAGACCTTGGCCAGGTGTGACATCTTGGTTAATAGTTATATCATAGAAAGGGACCATTAACGAATGTAACTTACACTTAAGAAGAAGATGCTGCATAATGACCTCGCCTCACCATCAGGTCTGGGGTGCGACAACATCACCCAGGAGGAGTGGCAGAGGGTGGCGGGAGAGCTGCGTGAAGTCTTTACCAATATTGGCTTCGCTTACCTTAGCAACCACGGCATTCCCAGCGATCAGGTGATCTTTCAGTATGATAAACGGTTTAAAACATATATATAAATTGCACATACGTAAATAGTGTAATAAAAAAAACTGGTTATTAAAAATGCATTTGCTTTATGATAGGTTAAAAAATATTCACCTTAAATTAGCCTTATGAAAGACTATTCAAACCCATGCTCACATTAACCATATCTTCACTGAACAGTTGAATCATGTCATCAAGTCAAGCGCTGCGTTCTTTGACTTGAACGAAAAGACGAAGAACCTCTTTGCACGAGACCCAGAGACACAGCAAGGATATGTTGCAGTTGACAGAGAATCGTATGTATTTTACGTATTCATTACAACCTCTTTAAGAGTTAGTTTGTCTGAGCCACTTTAAGTTACTTCATCACAGCATCTTAACAAGTTACTACATCACAGAATCTTAACAAATTACTACATCACAGCATCTTAACAAGTTGCTACACCACAGCATCTTAACAAGTAACTACATCACAGCATCTTAACAAATTACTGCATCACAACATTGTAACAAGTTACTACATCACAGCATTTTAACAAGCTACTTCATTATAAAATCTTAACACAGTAGTACATCGCAGGTTCTTAATAAGTTTGTGCATCATAGCTTCTTAACAAGTTGGTATACTACAGTCTCTTATGGGCTTAATATATTTTAGTCTCTAACCGAATTAGGCAGCTGAGTAATCAACATTTTCTAGAATGCCATTAACTGCTAAGATGAAACGTCGATATAAATCTTTTTAAGAAAAGCAAGGGAGGACCGGGAAGACCTCATCCACTTCACTGGATCAATCCATTCCACCAGTTGAGGAGAAAGACTTAGCTCCCACTGACTTCCCAGACGAGGCCAAGCGTTTGTTGACACAGTTGAACAAACGTGGTAAAGCCATTGCCTTACCAGGTGAGAAAATGGGTACAACGAACTTATTGTCCCATCATATCCCACTTGAACCTGGTACTAGACCTATCTATATACCTGTTTACAGAATGCCACATTCACAAGTTGCTGTCGCAGAAGAAAATGATCAATCAAATGCTTGATGATGGAGTTATTGCACCCAGCAATTCACCTGGAATACGCCCTTGATCCTAGTACCAAAAAAGGATGGTACTTGGCGCCCAGTGATTGATTTAGGAAGTTAAATGCTAGAACTATTCCAGATCGCTTCCCACTTCCTGTACTTGGTGATCTTTTTTGTAACGTCGAAGATAACAAAGTCTTTTCGACTCGGGACTTGTTACAAGGGTTTTGGCAAGTCCCTCTTCACGAGGACAGTCAAGAGCTAACTGCATTCTCCACTCCTACAGGTCATTATCACTTCCTCTGTATGCCCTTTGGATTACCTTCCCCATCACATTTCAAGGGTCATGACTAATATCTTTAGAGGGCTCATAGGTAATGCACTTATGGTGCACTTAGATGACATAATCGTCATGTTTGAAGACGTGGATACACACTTGAAAAGACTTGATGTAGTACTTGGTAAGCTTGAAGAAGCCAATTTAAAGATCAAACTGTCTAAATGTCAATTTTTCAGATCAGAAATCAAGTTTCTTGGTCACATAGTCACTCCTAGAGGGGTTACGACTGACCAAAGTATAGTAACTGCAGTACTAAATTTTCCATCTCCCAAAGCTGCTGATGCCGTAAGATCCTTTGTGGTCTAGCAGGTTTTTTATAGATCTTTCATTGCCAAATTTTTCTTCCATAGCAGCTCCTCTGAGTTGCTTAAGAAAGATGCTCCTTTCGTTTGGACCTTCCATCAAGAAAAAGCATTTCCAAACTCTAAAATAAAAGCTAACTTCTGCTCCAATTTTGAAATTTCCAGATTTTTCTAAGCCCTTCTATCTGACAACTGATGCTAGTTCTACTGGCACAGGTGCCGTACTAGCTCAGAAGACTGATGGCAAGTACAACGCAGTTGCATTTGCTAGCCGAGTCCTTATGAAGGCTGAATGTAATTATACAGTAACTGAGCAAGAAGCTTTAGCAATAGTATGGTCTTTAAAGCACTTCTGAGACATTATTTTTCAGTACTCTGTTCATGTCTTGACAAACCATGCTCCACTGATACCTTTGTTCCAGAACAAAAAACCTACTGGAAGGTTAGCCAGATGGACCTTGACTATCCAAGAGTTCAATCCTACCTTTGAACACTTACCTGGCAAGTCAAATGTAGTCACAGATGCTTTATCGCGACATGTTAGTATAGTAACTGCAGACCCTCCATTTACTGCCGAGGATGTAAAGAATGCTCAAAGAACAGATCCCATGTGGTCTGGTGTGATTCGATTCCTGCTCCAGGAAGATCTTATTCTGACTGTGAAGCCACCAGCATCCATCAGTGACTTTGTCATGAACCAAGAATTACTGTATTGAACAGCCGAGTTGGGTACTCCTAGCAGACAGGTATACCAGTTAGTAATTCCAGAGTCACTAGTGAATGTAGTCTTACAGCTAGTTCACGATGTACCAGGTGTTGCATACCCTGGTATGGATCATTCAATAAAACAAGCCAGATTGAAATACTTTTGGCCTCGTATGGCAACTGATATTTCTGAGTATGTTAAGAAATGTAGTGTCTGCATGCAACATAAACGTAATGTTAATGGTCCTATTCCAGTCCAGGTGTATCCAACTACTAGCAAACCGTGGGAAGGAGTTATGCTAGATCTGTTAACTAATTTCCAATGTTCCCTCCAGGACAACAAACGTCTGTGTGTTATGGTAGACCATTTCACCAGATATTGTGAGTTAGTTTCTATTGCAGTTAATACTGCTGAGATAGTAGCTAAAGCATTTAAAGAATGGATCATCTGCAGGCATACCACTCTTAAGTCCCTAGTAACAGATAATGGAGGTGAATTCTGTAATGAGATTCTTGAAAATTGTGTACCTTGTACAAGATCTCTAAATCCACCATTGTTCCTCATCATCCTGCCAGCAATGGCTTAGCGGAACGAACCAATAAGAAAGTACTTGATGTCTTGAGAGCCACTATCAATCCCAACAGTGAAACTTGGGACGAAGTTATATCTAATGTTCAGTGTGCCATAAATTCTGCTATCAATGTTTCTATCGGTGACACTCCACATTATGCATTGCACGGTGTAGATAAATGTTTGCCTTATGAGTTGCTATACTCTAACCTGATACCAAATTACAACCCTGATGATTTCATAGCATCTCGTTCCAGCTATGCTCAAAGTGTTTTTAGAAGAATCCGTGAAACACTTCATAAATCAACAGCAGAATTTAAAAGAGCCGCTAACATTCGAGCAAAGCCGTCCAAAATTACAGAGGTTCAAGAGTTATGCTGATTATCTATAACAAAACGTCTGCAGTGCCTAAGCTTGATCAAAAGTTTGTTGATCCTTATCTAGTAGTTGTACATATTAATGGCAATAAGTATAATGTTAGAGAAATTAGTACTGGTCCGTATAAAGAATCACATTTAGATCATATGAAGTTTGTATTGAGATCATGAGTTCCAACCAAAAATGGACGACTCTGAAAACCCCTCCTGTTCTTCCCTCTACCTCAATATTTAATCGGGTCAACCTGAAGTCTTTTTCCCTCATACAAACGGGTATAAAAAAATCCCAAGTATCTTTGTAACTCCAATTCAGATCAGCCTCAAACATGGCATATTTAGCCAGGCAACAGAGTTTGATCCCCCAGAGTGAAACCCTTCTGCATATTCAATTCACCCTAGCAGAGTTGGGGTTAAATGTAAATAACCTTTAATGAATAATTAGAGTATCAATATTAAATTCAAGTTTTTTTTTTGTGTTCACTTTTCTCTCCGAATTCTGAGTTTTTAACATCTAGTTTTGAGTGCCCCAGTCGCCTTTTCTGTTAAACACTTCTTTCTTTGTAAATTCCTTCCTCAAATCTGAAATCACATGAATACAGATCGTTTTGATAAAATTTTTTTATTACCCTTTCTGTTGTGAACTCAAGTTGATCTCATTCTACGATTTGGCTATAACAACCTGAAATCTTTGCAGTTTTTACTTCTTTTCTTCCAATTTTCCCCTTATTATTTATAATGTTCAAGTGTTGGTACTTTGACATTGTATAGAAACAGCCCCACCTTAGTTATGTCGGGACCATTTTACGTCCCCAAAGCTTCAGTAGTACCTCCCAAAAATCAGTTGCCAGGTCTTCCTTTTACAGCTGACCTTAGCATTTTTTGAACCTGCTCATCCCGGAACCACTTGTGAGGCAGTCTAAAGACGGGGAGGGAATGTAGGTCAGGCGGGGTGCTTCCCTATTTTCCATTTTAATCATACCCATTATTGCCTATGTGAGTATCCTTTACCCAATCCATTTTTTCGAACCCCCACATGCAGTAGTACGACTAGTATGGTAACATAGTAGCGTAGTGATAGTAGAATACGGGAAATATTGGGGTCCGGAATCTTGATCACTTTTAACGAAAGGGTAAAAGGATTAAAATATAATTAGACGTAAAAATGAGGTGTGGGATATTAATGACATGAAAAGTACAGTACATTAGAAGACGGGTTCTAAGCAGTTTAACTGCGATGAAACCCTTTTTGTATGGGAGATTAATTAAATGATTATGTGTATCATTATCATTTGATGGCTAACTGTGAGAGAGGTTCCCCTCTTTCTTTTTATCATGTGTTATTGTTTTTTTTGCTTGCAGGCTGCATGCAGAGAGTAAAGTCCATGACGCGTGGGGCCTAAAACCTGGGGAAACATGACGGAAAATTTTTCCCCTGAAGCCGGCCTTCCCTGCGGCCGGCCGGGTCTCATTTTTGCAGTCCTCCCACCCTCACTATAGGATCCTCGTTGCACTCGCTCTGGCCAGGTACACGAAAAAAATTTTTCCCTCGAGCGCGAAGTTACCCGCATTCGTCGGGGAAAAATTTGTTTGAGATGGCTTTGCCTATAAAAACCCGTTGTGTTTCGTGACTGTATATCACTGACCTAGGGCACGGAAGGGGTCAGGAGAGGTCGTGTATCTGTCTGTACCCCTCGGGCTTTTTTGGGGGGACAGCCACTAAGGAAATAATTTATGGATAAGTTCGGTAAACAAACATCTCTTAAACATCTTGGGGGTTAAGAAGTTTTTGGGGGAAGGTTCTGATTTTCTTTCCCGTGGACTTTTAGGGGATTGGGGATTACTAACAGTGTTGTTGGGGACATCTCTTTGGGATTATAAAAGGAGGGGGTGAGGGTTGCCAAGTGCAATTTTGAGGGGGCCCATAAAAAAAAAATAAAGGTTTTTAAAAAAAAAATTTGATTTAAAAATTCGAGGGAATCAAAGACAACCCAAAGGGTCTTTCAGATATTTAGAATTTTTTTGGAACAATTTTGGGGAAAAAAGATGGCCTACAAAAATGAAAAATCGGGTCAGTATTACGTTAGAAACAAAAAAATGTGTCTTTTTTTTAAACATTTTTTCCTTTCTATTTTTAGAAAAAAGATGAAAAATTCAATCTTAAAAAACAATAATTTTGGAGGAAAGGAAAATATAAATTACTCAAGATCATGTTATTAGTGACTTGGCCCAACAAAGGGTTAATTTAAAAATCTCTGGAAAACCTTTTTCAAAATTATTAAGGAATGTAACGAAATCTTAGTAAATCTCTTCACTAAATCACTCAAATGAATATCGTCCCAAAAGTCGAAAAGGCAAAATTGTTATCTGCAACGGAAGATAAGGCGTTAGTTTCAGACTTTAACCCAAATTAGTTAACTTAAATTTTTTTGGAAAGTTGATGGAATCAAAAACTGAGGACGAAATTCAAAGCTCCCTTTGAAAAATAAATTTGAATCAATGTTTCATGATTTATAAAGGGGACGTTCCGTTTTATAAAGTACTATGCTTTTTACTAAGGGTTTTCTGAAGGGTAGATTAAATTAAAGAACACGAAAACCTGTATATAAATTCCCAGAAAGCTTGATATGGTCGATCGGGAGATTTTTAAGAAAATAGCAGCACACGGAATAGGTGGAAAATTTTCCCGGGGAAAGGTTATTTAACGAAAAAACAAAAATTTTGCAAAAGGGAAAAGAAAACAAGCGGGAACCCCCTGCTTTGGGCCTTTTATGTTCAAAATATAAATAAATGGCTTAGATATGGGAAGTAGGGATGACACTATGAAAATTTTAAAAATTTCTGAGAGGACACAAGAGAACAGCAGAGTGCCTAAAAGTTGGTGTGGCTGGGGAAAACGGAAGATCATTTAAAAAAGACAAAGGTAAGGTCTGTTCCACGGAAAAGAAAGGACCTAACACCTAAACCTAAACGAGTGGGTCTCAATAACTAAATGCAAAAAACTTTGGAGTCCTATTAGCAGCAATCAAAAACCAAGAAAACAGGCAAATGTGCAAGAACCCGAAGAATTTTTGATTTCTATCAAGAAACATAAAAAAGGGAGTCACCATGTTAAACTTAAAATTTATGTACCATTTAAGGCTTTTTTAAATTTGCCCACAGTTTTGGTCTTCATACTAAAGAAAAACAAAAATGCACGGAAAACATGCAGGGGAGAATGACGTTTTTTTTTTTATTTTTATTTAAAACAAATATACATAAACCATAAAAAGAAAAAAAAACCCCAGCCGACAATTAAAATAAAAAAACCGTGGCAGACAATGTCTAAACACCAAAACACAAAAAATTTTTAAACCCCCATTAAATAAAAAAATTCAAACTGAAAAAAAACCCAACCAGTTTAGGAAAAAAAACATACCGACTTCCAAACAAACGTGGGATCTTTAAAAAAACATGTAGGGGGCGGGTAGCTGCGGATTTTCAATTATAATCCGGATCAAGGGGCTGACCGGGTTTAAACTAAACCAGACTTATTGTAAATTTTCCCGGGGAAGATTCCAGGAAGCGAGAAGACTTTTCGTGAAACCATTTCAAGGAAAATTTGGGGAAGTGTTGTGCATTTGAAAAATTTTTGGTGAGGGGTGGTAGGGGGAAAAAGGGGCCAGTGGAGGGGTGGGGGAGTAAAAGCCTACACTGTTTATGATCCCGGGCCCCAAGATTATCGTACATATAAACCTCGAAAAGCCTTTAAAAAACTATATCCAAAACCATGCACCAGCTTCCATTAACTTGGAAAAAGTTGTGTCGATGCAGGGGGTATTTAGAGGGATATGTTATGAAAAACAATGTGAAATTTAAAGTTTTCGAGGGAGTGACCATCCCGGCATCCACCCCCACGTCAGGGGGGGGTGAAGAGGCGGGGTTGAATGGGTGGTAATAGTGTGATGAAAAAATTGGTTCCATGCCCATACCCACATTTTTCTTTTGTGTACATGGGAAAAAATAAAGTTAATTATTGAAAGACGTGGAACAATAATTTGTCGCAAGTCCATGTGTATTGTACTTTCCCCGGGTAACCCCCTCAACAACCTGCGCCTCCCCCCAATTCCCCGGGGAAGTTTTCCCCCTTTCCCCTCCCAGCCCCTCAAACTCCACCCGCCACAACGGTCAAGTTCACTACCTTCCCCGCACCATACCCACCCAGCTGTATATTCCACTCCTATTTCTATTAGCAGATGGTGCCAACCAGGAGGAAGCAAGCCCAGGGGAAAGGCACGGTTTCAAAACTAGGGAGGCAAGTGTCGCACTTACGCTTTGTTGTTCAACTCGAATGGTTTCCTCCGCAAAAAACGGTAGTTGCCCTGTTCAGGATTCCTCCTGGGAAAGTATGATCCAGGCCATCTCAGGCACCTAAAACCCCCTCCAACAATTTCTTCATCAGACAATCTCTTGGAAGCAATTAAAGCAACAGGGCCAGGACACCAATATTCCCCCAAAACAGCCCGCCACCGAAAGGGGAAACTTACAGACCTCCTGAAAAAAATAAACATGGTTCCACTATCTTAAATGCTCCACCAACCCCAAAGGGATGGCACAACTTCTACTTTTGGAATGTCGCTTTGCTTCCCGGGAAAAAAGGGGGGAAAAAGGAGCCTCAAAGTAATTTTAAACCTTAAGAGTTTTCCTAGAGTTGAAACCTCATTCGCCTTCCCCGCAACACAAAAAGGGGGGGCAGAACCCCCCCCCACCTCTGACAGTGAAAAAGTCAAGTCCAGGTGGCAAAAAAATTGAAAGGGCAAAAACAGTGGGGCAATAAGAATTATTACCGTGAAATCAGTTGCTCCCCGGGGCTGACACGGGTGAAGACTTAAGGAAAGCACCCTGCCAGGGAAACCAGTGGACCAACAGGTCCAACACCTCTGTCCCCACTTGGGGAAACCCTTGATAGGGAAGACTCAGACATTTACAAAACAATAAAGTCGTTCCCATCTGGGTCTGCTGGGGGGTTTCACTGGGGTAAAGGCCCCCAGCATTTAAAGGAAAAGGTTAAACCATTATTGGGGGGAAATTGCGAGACACGCTTTTAAGATCACAAGGTTCATCAACAAATTTCCTTGGGTGGTCTGATCCCCGATGAAATTAGACCTTTCTTTTTTGGTGCAACACTTTGTGCACTTAAAAAGAAGATGGGGGAATTTGGCCCAAATTTCAGTAGGCAAAACCCCTTACGCCGCCCCGATCCAAAACTGCTGTCCGAATATTCGTGCACAGGGAGCCAATGCTTCAACCAAACCGCTTCTTTGGGGGCTCCAAGGAAGTGAAGCACGGGTTTATGCAACAAGGGGGATACAAAAACCTGCCTGAGGACAATGCGGGAAAATTAGATTTCAAGAATCGTTCAACTCCCGAAAAGAGCTGTATAGCAGCAGTACAAAAACATTTCCCTGGTCTCTTCCCCTTTTTTTCAGCCGGGTATAGAAGGAATCAATGCTTCTCTTTGGGAGCATGAAATTTCTCATCGGGGGGGTCCAACAAGGGGACCTCTTGCACCTTTTTCTTCTGTATACATTAGGGGAAAACACAGTAAATGACCAGCGAGCTAAACATCTGGTTCCCAATGATGGCACACTAGCAGGGACAAAAGATCCCCCCTACAGACCTTTCACAGAATGACACGGGGACAGGAAAAGGGGGCCACCTGAATCCTCCAAAAGTGAAATCATCTCAGTCAGTCCAATGTAAATCAGTAATCAAAATTACCAGGAGCACGTCATTCCCCCACAAAAAAGGGTTTTCTAGGAGCACCTCTGGGAAGCAATCATGACCAATTTTCAGGAAGAAATTGGGAAAAGTTTAAAGGGGATGGAAAAAGAATAGGCAATCTGGGCACCCACAATGCCTTGTACCTTTCAAAAAGTGCTTGAGTCGCCCAGGTTGACATAAATTTCCAAGATGTGCACCTTCATAATTAAACCATACTGCACGAATATGACAGTATTCTGAGGCGATTTTTTTCGAAAATATTAACCTTACTCTAGAAGACGGGCAGTGAACCAAGCTACACCCTGGGGGGAGGATTGGGGGGGTTTTCCCCAATCATCACAGATTGCGTTACCCGCTTTTCTGTCCCCCGTTATTGCATCCGGGCTGAAACAGCATTCTCCCCAAATCTTGGGACAGAAGGAGTCCAGGGCCCAAAAAATTTATTGACGGAGCAATGATCTGGATAATCTAAGGGCTCTGGAGCCACCTGCTCCCCCAACAACTACAAGCAACGCACGGGATGGTCCAATGTGGAAAAAATTGCCTCCAATGCTTTAAGTGGTCAGGGAAGGATAAGCCCGCCCCCCTGGGAGGAGAGCCCCTCATCTGGGGACTTTCTGTTGGGGTGTTCCCAACTCCAGCCTTGGGGACAGTCTCGACCCCCCAGACCCTCCGCACGGGGTTTTCCCTTCGACTTGCCGCCCCTATTTCCTCGCCGAACATAGGGTTTTTGGGCAGGAAGAGCAACCGTTCGGGGACCATGGCTTGTGTGCCGTAAATCCCAGGGAAAGATTGCAAACATAGGGGGTTAAATAACATTTTCAAGAGGGGCCCCACAACAGTGGATGCCCAGCAGTAAGGGGGCCACCCCCAAATATGCAATCGATGGGAGCCAGAAGCGCCAAAGGTATCACCCTTCAAGCCGGGGCCGATGGGGAACAGGGGGTGGGGACATACATGGGCATCTACCTTGGCTGATACCTTCCCAAACACCAGGGGGGGAAAGGGGGGGCAGCTGCCGCTTCAGGGGTCCAAAAGTCTAGAAATAGGAGAAATTGCCCATCATTATATGTTTGTTCCCATAGGTCAGAGACCCTTTGGGTCATGGGGAAAGATTTCCCTTTTAAATTCCTTAAGACTGGGAAAAAAACCATCGGGTAACAGGGATCCCGGGCAGCTTTTTCTGTTCCAGCGGCTCAGTGCGCTTTCAAAGGGTAATGCCTGCTGTATTTTTGGGGACACCCCCACTCTGAGAGCTGGGGAATTTTTTGCCTATAATCGGGATACACACTAAAAACATGTACCGTATTGCCCCCTTTAAATTTTAATATGATCTCTTTTCTTCGTACCCTTTATGTAATAAAAAAATCCTATTAGTAAAAAAAAAAAAATATGAAAAAAAGGGGGGGGTAGGGGGAAATGGAAATTCAAACGGGTTTAGGGAAAAAATCCAAATATTTTTCCTTGAACCTTTTTATCCCTTTCCGAGGCTAGGGTCCCACATTTACACCAGAGGGGGGACCCCAACCATATATATATATATATTAAAAATATATTATTAAATATATATATATATTATATATTAAAATTTTATATAATAATAAATATATATAATATAAAAAATAATATAATAATAAATATAAAGTATAATACACATGCAATACACACAAATGTATGTGCACATGTGTTCGACAGAACAACTGGATTTACATAGAAATAAAACGCAAAAAGACTTGTCACTAAAAAAACTAAAATATATTACACCAAAAATTGAAATATGTCTAAACATTGGTTTTCCCACAAACCACCTACCCCACATAAGTTTAAAGTTACCCATTAACATTCAATATACGACCCTCCCCTACAAATAGAAGGGTATATATAAACCCCATAAAAATACTTATATATTTTCGTACTTAGTTCATAATGTACCCCTTCAATTATACGAAAAAAAAACGTATGACAAGGGAAAAAATCATCAAATTTGAATATATAAAGCAACCCACATATACATTGAATATTTTCCCCCTATAAAAATGTTCTTATAATGAAAAAGAAAAAAAAAGAAAAGCATACAACTTTAAAATCTTGGTTTTACAAAATTCATAAGGTCTACATACCCCGAGCCCCCGACGCTCCCCAAATAAACTTTACCCACATCAAAACACCTTGCAAACCATCAATTTTCCTCCCAGTCATCAACACCCCAAGGGGGGACACACCAGAATAGACCAACCCCTTCCTCCTCACCCCCGTCACCAAGGGGAGAAAACTTTCTACATAAGTCCACATATCCCCGGGAAAAAACTAGTTACCCCGTCCCCATATAATTTTTTGTTCCCTACACGCGTCCTAAAAAAAACATGCCGTAAACGCTTTTATCCAATTTTTCCTCCACCTCCTCATCCCCTAAAAACCCTACAAGTAATCAACTATTCATACTGATAGCCCCCCCACCTCTTTGGACCCCATATCTAACTTTAAAAAGCCCAAGGGGGGATTTGAACCCCCCCCCCCCAATAAAAAGGAAAAACCCCCTTCAACCCAAACTTACCCCTCCAAAGCAGAACAAAAAAAAAACTACATGGGAAAACATTTCAAATTCCCCACAAAAAAACCCCAGTGCCTCTCCCACAAAAAAACCCTTCGTCTTAGCACCTCTTTCATGCCAACGTCCCCATAAGAAAATTTTATACAAATTTTCCCCACCTTGCCTTTATTCTTAATTTTTCTAAAATTCCCCCCCATATCACTCCCAATCATGTGGGGGATACACTGCCATCCCCTCATGATTCCCGACGACTACTCACTCCACCAACCGTTTTACCTTGATTTTTTAACATTGCAAACCCGTAACATAAAACCCAACATACTTCACACTCCCCTAATCCCTGCCCCAACCCACCATTTGCGGATATCCCCCTCACCCCCCCACTCGATGACCCCTTTTCCCCCCTGCCCGAATTACCTCTGCTTCACATATATGCCTTCACCCTAGATCCTAATGCCCCAATCCCCAACCCCCCCTGTCTTTTCGCCGTCATTACCCACTTTTTCCCAACCACGCCCTCCCAAAACTCCACACACATACCTTAAAAACTCCCCTTTTGGTAATTCCATAATATCCTGACTTCGTAAGGGATAAATTTCCGCCACTCCCCACACCTTGCTATAAATCAGCGTATTTACCACCACAACCCTTTGATGCAAGGTTACGTCCCCAGCCAATAGACTCCTGAGCCTACTCAAAGCTCTGTCATTACCATTTCTGAATTAACCCTCCTGCTCTCCTGTGCTTTCTGCCAA
Source organism: Cherax quadricarinatus (assembly GCF_026875155.1). Lineage (NCBI taxonomy): Eukaryota > Metazoa > Arthropoda > Malacostraca > Decapoda > Parastacidae > Cherax > Cherax quadricarinatus. Next base: position 22,850,609 of record NC_069481.1, on the reverse strand, counting down.
ATAAAAAAACCCCACAAATCTTGACCCCTTCTACAGTTATCCAGCCAAACTCCTCCCCCAAAGTCTCGCCTACCCAAGCGCCTACCTCCAGCAACCGTGATTTCTGCTTATTAGCTCTCATCCCAGTAGCATTCCCAAAAATCTCAAGTACCCTTCCCACTTTACTTAAATCTTCTATCTCATTAAGTAAAACAGTTGTATCATCTACATAACCAACAATATTTCCCAAAAAAAGCCCCCCACTCTCCCCATCCTTCCCATCCCACCATCAACCAGAACATAGAAAGGATTCTGCATACATGCAAGGTATTTGGGAGAGTGACACCCTGCCTTAAACCCCTCCCCATGCTACAGGACTACCCAACCTAAAAATTTACCTGTACTCTCATCGATGCGTCCACATACAATGTCCTCACCCATCCCACCACCCTCCCTCCAAAACCCCTTCTCACCATACTCTCAATCAAAAATTTCCCAATCCACATAAACATAAGCTTTCTCCCAATCCACACCTAGAATACCTCCCCTTACTACTACCCTCGAGGAAATCCCTAATACGTCCATGATCTACCCACATACTCCTCCCCGGGATTCCAAACTGTCCCCCATGATCACCGACCCCCTGACCTTCTTCAGTCTATTACCTAAAATTTTCGCGAAAACCTTGTAATCTGCGCACATCAGGATATTGCTCGGTAAGCACTCAACTCTCTTCCCCCCTTCTCCTTTGGCACCAAAACTTGACACCTGTACTTTGCGATTTACCCACTTCCCATAGTTTTAAAATATGATCCAATACCCCAGCAAAGCATTGGGCCCAATACACCCCCAATGTGATCTATAAAAATCATTTTGGGATACCGTCTATCCCCAGTGTTTTTTCCCCGGTACTCATCCTGAAAACTGCCTCTTCCACCTCAACCTCACTTTTACCACCCTCCAACCCCACTCTAAACCTCCACTTAAACCTATGGGAACCCCCTCCAAAAATACCCTCCCCGGAACCCCCCCCCCCCCTACCCATTTCTCCCTAAACCAACTATCAGCTAGAGAC
>NC_069481.1:22731489-22849055 GCF_026875155.1 Cherax quadricarinatus | reverse complement strand
GTAAGGCTAGGATTGCTGTTTATAATGTGGACGGATCTTGTTAATGTAATTTGACTACAGGAAATTCTTTATAACCAATGTTAGTAATCAAACTGTTCCATATTTACATAATGTACTTAATGCACTTGCAGTTTTGTTTTGTAAGTCGTGAGGCAGTTATAACCTTTACCATTATAAGTTTTGGGAACAGATATATCATTGTAGTTTATACTTCACATTCTTACGTGTTGGAAGATTTATACTTTTGGATAGCATTATAGATGTGTTAGGGTTAACTTAATTTATTGTGCACTCTTGTGGTTCTAATTTTATGTTGTACTTTTCAGATAGGGGGAGGTTCTGTCTGGGGAAGGGGGGGTTCTGTCTGGGGAAGGGGGGGTTCTGTCTGGGGAAGGGGGGTTTTTAGTTTGCAGGGTTACGGTATGTAACATACTGTGCTCTTTTGAGTTATTACCTTATGACGTTAAGTCATAGTACAGAATATCTGGCTTTACTTTTGATGTAGTTAGTACGGAAGTTTTATCAATTCTCTCCTTAATTTGGTTACCGTTTGTGTTTTCATTAGATAATATTTGTTACATGTATAATTATTTATATTTGTATGTGGTATTATATGGCCATGGGAAGTTTTACATTTGTTGACAGATAAGGCCTGTTTGTTTGTTTTTTATGTGCTGTGATGCACTTTTTAAATAAAAAAAAAAAATAACTTTACATTCAATTTCCAAAATGATGGACCCCTCCGAGGCACACCCTCAATATCCACATCTATTACAACTCCTCTATGATCCGAAAAAACCACATCTATCACATCCACCCTCCGCACAGTAACCGCACAAGGCACGTACATTCGGTCCAACCTCGCCGCATAACCTCGTTTAATGAAGGTATGCTCTACCATCCCTCCCCCCCACACACATCCTTTAACCCCACCCCGGTCAATATATCCCCCAATATACCCAAACAACACCCCGCACCTCTAGGCTCCACATCTTTACAACGTATTGCTGTATAGTCCTTGTGGCTTAGCGCTTCTTTTTTGATTATAATAATAATTTACGACGTATCACGCAATTCCAATCTCCGCCTATTATTGCAACATTCGGTAAACCACGTAAAAAATAGACCAGTACGTCCTGAACAAATTTAGTTTTAATACTCACGTCACCCTCAGCCGGGCCATATACACATACTAAACTAATAGGAACCCTACCCCAGGTTCCATCCACTCTAATTACCCTCCCCTCCCCCCCTTCACTACGCCTTATTATAAACGGGCTAGTTTCTTTTACCAAAATGGCAGCCCCACCTTTCAAACGTGTCGCATGTTCCATGTACACATTATAACCACTCATATCCAACTCATAACTAGGCCTAAAATTATGTTCCTGTAAGAATACCACATCCACACCAAGTCGCACCAAATACTCATTAAACCACTTAAGCTTCCTCTCAGCTCTCAACCCGTTAATATTTATAGTAAAACACTTGAATTCAACAAATGGGTTTTCCTTTTGTCCCCGGCATTGACTTTACCCCAGTTCGTTTTGCAGCACCTCTGTCCCTCCCCCCTTTATTGGGAATCACCTTTGCAATCCCTTGATCCTTGGGTTCACCATTCCCTCTGCTGTACCTCCACCCAAGACTTTTTCCCAGGGCGTTGGGCAGGAGTTAGCACTCATCAGAATCCGATGATGCTGCAGTCCTCTTTCGTGTCCCGCCCTCCACCTGCATTTTGACATCTGAAGCACCGTCCTGATGCATCTCCACCTCTACTGCATGCACCTTCAATCCTTTAGACTCTCTCGTCGACAAACCGTCATCTCCTGCCATACCTTCATTCACAGCCGTCCCCAGAACTAAGCCTGGGTCTTCCACCTGATCTAGGACCGATTCCTCTAACAAGTCATCCAACGCCTTTACCAAAGACACCGCCACTTCTTCACCCATATTAGGTAGTTTCTCCTCAAAAACCTTATGTATGTCCAATGACTGAGATTCTCCTTGTAGCGTTACAACTGGCGATTCGAGCTCCTTTTCTTTGTCCACCTCCTCACTCCATGACAACCGTTGTTGGGCGGTGTAGCAAGAGACTGTTCTCGCTCATCGCCTACCTCGCCCACTGGCTGCTGTTGCTGCTGTTGCCGTTGCTGTTGTGCCGGGTACCCACTTCGTTTCCCACACTGCGCCGCGATGTGGTCATATGACCCACATAGCCGACACGTACGTTGTTGCCCCGCATACGTTACATCGACTTGAGTCCGTAATTCCTTCAACACAACATATGAAGGAATAGGGTGTCGAAGAGTCATTTTAACAGTATATGAACCTTCCAGCGCACCTGCATACGGTCCAGTTGCCCATCTCCCTGCTGTGGCTACGTGAACCGTCCCACAAGTACGCAGTTCACTGGTAATATCAAAATCAGTCGCCTCAAAAGGCACATTCCTTATTTTCACCCAAGTGTAATGTCAAGATACATCATGGAGTCTCACCGACACAGCTGTATTAACCGGTATGATGGTCTCCTGATACTTGTCGACCAGCGCCTCGTAGACTCGTGCAGACGTCATTTTAACAAAGATTCTTGTCGTTCCATTGAGTGCGACACCACTTATCTCCTCATTTGCTATACCATAGGTATCGCGAATGATCGCTGGTAATAATAAATCCATGTTGGATCCCGTGACAGCACCACGGATCATCTCAATGCAGACAGTGTTAATTCTTCTTCTGCTATTCAGCGCCATGTTGGAGAAAATAAAGTTTCCACCAACCAACGCTAGGGACAGCTCAATCAGGTAAACTGCGCAAAAACAAACTCAAACAGGAGCGTCTGCGCAGCTCGTCCACACGGCTCGGAGGCGATGAGGACAATTATTATTGATTGTGTTGGTCCTTTGCCTAGAACCAAACTAGGAAACCAATACTTATTTACTATTATGGACGCTGCAACACGCTATCCCGAAGCTATTCCTATGAGAAAAATTAATGCTCGTGCTATTGTGAGGGCGCTGATGAAATTTTTCTCCCAGGTTGGATTGCCACGAGAGATACAATCAGATCAGGGATCTAACTTCACTTCTAAGATCTTTCGAGAAGCATTATCCCACCTAGGAATAAAGTCTGTACTTTCAACTAGTTATCATCCACAGTCACAAGGGGCTCTAGAGAGATTTCATCAGACACTGATGTCCATGATGAGAGCTTATTGTGAACATTTTTCTAGAGACTGGGATGAGGGTATACCTTTTCTTCTGTTCGCTATGAGAGAAAGTGAGCAAGAAAGTCTCGGATTTAGTCCATTTGATTTAATATTCGGACACCAAGTGCGTGGTCCTCTCGCAGTGTTGAGTACTTCACCTTCATTAATGCAGCAACATTTGACAGCCGCTAGAGAGCTAGCTTCGAAAAACCTAGTTTCAGCCCAAGCTAGAATGAAGCAACATTATGACAAGCGTGCTGTCTCTCGTTCTTTTAAAGCAGGAGATAAGGTGATGGCTCGGAAATTAGTACCAGGTCATGCTCTACAAGCCAGGTATGATGGTCCCCTGGAAGTAGTGAAAAAGCTTAGCGATGTAAATTATTTGGTACGTACGCCTGGGAAAAAGAAATTTAATCATGTGTACCATGTTAACCAGCTTAAGACACTACGCTAGTCCTCTACCTACTACTTCTATTCTTCCTAGGACAGAGGAAGAAAACGTCAGTCTACCTGACATCTCTAGAGGTATAGAGGTTCGTTTAGAAAATTCATTGACTCTACAATCACTAGACGATTTTCTTAGTAATCTTGGAATTGATAAAGCTGGTGATATTAAAAACATGATTTTGCATTTCCCTGAATTGTTCGGTGATGTTCCTAAACGTTGTACTCTGGGTGTACATGACGTTGATGTACAGGGAGCATCACCCATTAAGCAATCACCACATAGAATGAGTCCAACGAAGCATAAAGCATTGAGAGAAGAGGTTGATTTTCTGTTATCTCACGGACTTATTGAACGCAGTAAAAGTCCATGGGCATCTCCCTGTATTTTAGTGCCTAAACCTGACGGTAGTTTCAGGATGTGCACTGATTACAGGAAAGTGAACTCTGTCACCTTGCCTGATGGTTATCCTCTACCTCGCATTGACGACCTTATTGACCGTGTGTCAGGAGCCCAGTTTGTCAGCCGTTTAGATCTCTTATCATTTGTCTCTCAACCTGCGGGCTGAGAGGACGCTTTCTGAGCCTGCTCTTGCTTACACCTGGTGGTGAACCGTGTACTACAGTACGCAAGATGGCGGATCGTCAGGGTAGAAGAGTAAACACGGTCTGTGTGGAATTCATTCGTGGCTCTCTCAGTGGTGCAACGATGCATGTCTTGTTGCCTACCATTATTCGCGACGTCTATGGCATCCCCACTGAGGAATTATATGGTGTGGCTCTCAATGGGATGTCGAGGTTTTTTGTAAAATTCGCAAATGCCGGCTTTTACTCCAAGATTGTGGAAGCTTTTCAAGAGAGGAAAATGGCGGTGAATTCAGCCGTAGAGGTATGTCTGCATGACATCTCCACATACGTCACCTGGGTCAAAGTAAGGAACGTGCCTTTCGAGGCGGAGGAGTATGTTATTCGGAAAGTTTTTGGTAAATACGGCACGGTACATGCAGCGACCAAGGGAGTATGGAGAGAGGGCCCATACGAGGGGCTCCCGGAAGGCTCCTGCACCCTAAAGATGACATTAAAACAGCCGATTCCATCTTACGTTTATCTAGAACACTACAGGACCCAAGTTTTTGTTCACTATGCAGGCCAACGTAAGACATGCAGGTTATGCAACTCGTATGACCATATGGCTGCTCAGTGCTCCAGACGCCTGGTTGTACGTATCCGGGAACCTTCTCCTGCGGTCCTAAGAACCGAGGCCTTTGATCTGGAGACTGGTCCCTCGCCTGAACAACGACCTACGCTTTGGAGTGAGGAAGTACAACAAGAGGAGACGCGGTCTATGGCGTGTGCCACCCTGTCGGTGGACACTACAAACGTGACCACGCCACCTGTGGGGCCTACGGAGCCTGTGGAGTTGTCACAGGAAAGTTTGCTGGAGAACGTGCTAAACGATCTCCTGGATGGGGCAGAGCATAGCCCAGACGTTTCACCGGAGTGTCAAGAAGTGGTGAAGGATGATTCGCCAAATATGGGAGACCTGGACGTGACTACAATGACACGGTTGCATGAGGTGGTGGTGGAAGTCCACCAGGAGGCTTCGGCTGGTGAGGAGATGTGTGTGGAAGGTGGTTCCCGCAAACGGACGGCAGGAGTGTCGGATATGGACGAGGTCCTGACACTGGGACAGCGGCCAGGGAAGAAATTATGGTCGAAAGTGGCTGAGGCGCCTCTTGCAGCCGGGGTTATGGCAAGCGCCCAGCATATGGGTAGGGCACGGGGGGGTGAGGGGGGCCTTGGGAAGTCAAAGGTCAAAGAAGGTCAGTGTAATGTACGTGTGGGAACGGGAAAGACCCACAAACATAGAGGAAAACCTCCTTTTGTGAATTCAAGTGTGTTACCATCAATGTAAATGGCCTGCGGGCAGAGTTTAAGTGTGTGTGGATGGAGTGGTTCTTGCGCAGGTACGCTGTGGACGTATGTTTCATACAAGAACACAATTATAAGTTTGGGCGAGAGTTACGGTTAAAAGGCTACAGAATGTATGTTAGCAGTTCTTTAAAATTAAAGGGTGGGGTAGCTATAGCGGTGAAGGAGTCCAGCCCTTGGCGTGTCTTAAGATGGGAGGAAGGGGGAGGTGGGAGGGTGGTGAGGGTAGATGGGTACTGGGGTGAGGTGAGGGTTTGTTTTATTGGCGTTTATATGCCTGCGGAAAGCAACACTAAAGTTAAAATAGAATTTGTGAGGGAGGATTTAACGTTTTACGCTCGGGGTTTGCCGTTCATTACCGTCATGGGTGGGGATTGGAATTGCGTTATCCGCCATAGCGATGTTGAGCCGAGGGGGGCGGGGTGAGTTTTACCTGTCTTACGGAATCTGCTGGGGGATGCAGGGGTTTACGATGTGGTGGGGCGGGGTGGGTGGGGGGTGGAGCATACGTTCGTTCGCAGTGGCTATGCGGCCCGCCTGGATAGACTTTATGTGACACAAGGAATTCGAGTTGGGCACGTACAGACCTTTGATGTGGGGATTTCAGATCACTGTTCAGTGCTAGCGGACTTGAACTGGGATGGAATGATCAAGGTTTATCCAGGTTATTGGAAACTGAACGTACGGCTATTGGAGGGGGAGGGGGATGGGTCAGCTTTTCAGGACTGGTGGAAGAATATTTGGGAAACGCGATGGGCAGGTGAATGTTTGTTGGAATGGTGGGAAACGCGTGCCAAACCCGGAATAGCGAGTTATTATAAGAAGCGGGGAAAAGAGGAGGCGAGGTGGAGGTTTGGGCTGCAAAACTATCTGGAGGGGGGCGGGAGTAGTAGGTATGACGACATTGAACATCTTCGTAGTCGACTTGCAGAAATTCACAATGAACGTTTCAATGCGGTTAGAGTCAGAGCAGGTATGGAAGAAGTGCTATGGGGTGACAAACCTTCGGGTTGTGTCTTGCGCAAATTTAGGGTCAGGCAACAGGCGACGTCCCTCTTGCAATTGGAAGTATGCACGGGTTTGGGTGGTTACCTGCCGGGTCAAGTACTCCTCACCACGGACAGCATGAGTTTTTATGCTGATCTATGGTTTGGGGAAAAGCTATGGAGGGGAGTAGGGGGGGTCCATGAGGGCGGCCTGGTGAGGAGGGATTTCAGAAAAGTTATCAGTGACAGGGATAGAACGGTACTAGAAGGTAGAATTCGAGTGGAGGAGGTAGAGGAGGCGATTTTTAGTATGAGTAAAGGAAAGGCACCAGGTATAGATGGCATTTTGAATGATTTTTATAGGGCGCATTGGGGAAGTTAGGTATGTCACAAAGTACGGGGGTAGTTGTGTTGGTGCCCAAAAAGGGAGGGGGAGGGGTCTGAGTGCATATAGCGCAATATCTCTTATGTGCTCTGACTATAAAATCTTTGCAAAAGTTTTAGGAAACAGAATGAGGAAGGTTATGGGGTCGGTTATTCACGAGGGACAGCTAGGCATATCAGGTAGGAGCATGAGGGACGGACATGTACGTATTAGGGAGTTTTTGGAGGAATGTCAAGGGGAGGGGGTGTCCTCGGGCTTGACTGGCAAAATGCTTATGACTGTGTTGATAGGGATTTATTGAGGCTTATTTTATTGAAGCAGGGTTTTGGAGAGGGAATTGCAAGATGGGTGGATACCTTGTATGCCACGGCTTTGGTACGCATACAGGTAACGGTAAATTGGGTCAGCCGGTCCGTATGGAAAGGGGTTTGAGGCAAGGGTGCCCCCTCTCCCAGCTGCTTTTTGCTTGTATGCAAAACCCATTTTATGAGCTGGTGGATGGTGGTTTGAGGCGTGGAACGCTGAGCAGTGACCATGCAGCGCGTATGGTCGGGTACGTAGATGATACCACAATTCTGTTAAAAGGGGAGGAGGATTTGCAGATCGTGGGATGGATTGTTGAGTTTTTTGGGGCAGAGTCAGGCATGTGCGTTAACAAGGCAAAATCGAAATTATTGGAGGTGGGTACATGGGTGGGGGGAGGTTGGGCGAAAGGTATGGGTGGTCAGTCGTGGTGCAACTTAGAATATGTGGCATCGTGTACATGGCAGATGAGAGGGAGAGCCGAAGGGTAAACTCTGAATTGGTGGTTAACAAGGCTTTAGATCGACTTCGGGGGTTAAGAGCTGGGGATGTCTCGTTGCAACAGAGGACAGTATTGGTTAATACACTTGTTTATAGTAAAGTATGGGGTGTGGCCGCGGTGTACCCTTTAAGAGATACGGATATTCAGGAACTGCAGAGAAGGGTCTTACGTTATGTTTGGGGTTTCGGGAGGGCTTGGTTAAGTCGGGAGGTTGTCATGACCCATGTTCGTCGTGGGGGTTTAGGTCTCTTGGCTTTGGGGCCACGGGTGAAGGCCCTCTATGTAAAGCAGCGGTTCCTTAGGGCGGGCGGTGAGAAGGGCATCCGGGTGGGTCGGGTAATGATCGAAATGCGTAAATGGTGGAGCGGCTGGGGATTAATCGAGTGTGAAGACATGCTGCGTTTGTTGTTAAAGTTGAGAAATGCGCAACGGATCCGGGTGGGGCAAATGGTCAGCATATGTTGTCGTAGGGAAATTGTACAGGGATTGTCTGTTTTTCCGCTGTATAATTGGGGGGAAATATGGGAAGGATTTTGTAAACTTAAGTTGGCACCAAGGGTTCGTGAATTGGTGTACAGATTTGTCATGGGGATTTTAGCATCAAAATCGGTCTTAAATAGGATGGGTTTGGTAAGGGAGGCGGATTGCTTGCGTTGCGGTCTCGAAGAAACAGCTTTTCATGCTGTCTACTTTTGTGATACCTTGGACAAAGTTCGTTCGTGGTTGGGGCGGGTTTTAGATTTTCTTAGTGGGGGAAGTATTTCAACCTTACGGGCCTTAACATTGGAAGCTAGCGGAGTATCAAGTGAGGTACGAAGAGCAATAATGTACGTGGTGGCTGATTTCCTCTATATCTCGTGGGGTATGCGGGAAACCGGGGGATCAGGTAGGATCAGGGCAATTGCGGCAGGTATCTACAGAACGTATTGCAGAAATAAACTCATATATGGTAGAAGTTGGGATAATAGTTTTCCGGCAAAGTATCGATGTCTTACTGTTCAAATGTTGCTGCAACTGCGGGTGGGGTAAGGCAAGGGGGGGCTGGACTCCCCCCCCCGTGGTAGCACCAAACGTTATGTTAGAGACTTCAGGGTAGAGCGCGGGGTTTAGGGAGTGACGTGTATGTATTATGAATGGTTCCGTACGTCTGTGTGTGTATGGTTGTGGCGTTGTGTGGCACTGAGATCTTGAATTACTCATAAAATGAAGTCTTGTGGAATGTGTGACACGGTTTGTTAAGTTTATATGTGGCGTGATAGATGTTATAAGGAGTTTAGTGTTGGTAACTTACTAAAATCATAATAGACCATTTGGATATTACTTTTTCATGTTGTAATCTTGGGTTCTTTAAAATGTGTACATAGCCTAGTATTGTACCGCTATGTAGCATGTATGTATTATCTTGCATTTTGAGTGAACTTCCCGTTATGCAAGGTTGTTTTGAAAAATTTATATTTCATGATTGTCAAATTAATAATTGATATTATATTGAGGTGTATATTACTTTTACTTTTTACGATGTATGTGTATAGGAATGTAATGTTTCATATCTGTTTTAGTTGTAAATTTATGTTTTGTGTCTTGTTGTTCATACACTACCAACTCTTGGTGAATACTCATTAAGGTTTTGATGGGGTCAGAGTATGACCATTAATTAGGATAATTAATGTATGTTACTTAGAACGGTGACTGTACATATGTTAAGGGGGGGGGGGGAAGTGTCAGCTGTGTTTCTGCACTGGCAATAATGATTATTGTAAAAGGAGGGTTTGTAGGATGTGTTGTGGGTTATGTATATAGTTGTAATATGGTCATTATATATGGTGTTTATTTTCTGTACTTGGATGTGTGCTAGAAGTTTTGCAATGTCTAGTATGGTTTAATTTTATACTCTTATACATTATTGTATTTGTTCTATGTTTTAAATAAAAATAAGTCTCTAGATAAAAATTTTTGTATCTATATTTGTAAGTAATACTAGTTAGGCATGTGCTAGAAGGCACAGCAAAAGTATAGTCTTGTGGAATGTAAGTTACGTGTTGATAAGTTTGCATGTTGGCGTGTTAGGTGTTATAAGGAGTTTGGTGTTGTTAAGTTACTAAAATCATGATGAACCTTTGGATAATACTTATTCATATTCTAGTCTTGGGTTCTTTTAATTATTTACATAGCCTAGTATTGTACCGCTAATGTAGCATGTGGTGTATTATCTTGCATTTTGAGCGTGAACTTCACGATATGCAATGTTTTGAAAGTTTATAATTCATGGTTAACATTAATATTTGATATTATATTGGTGGTGTATATTCTTCTACTTATTACAGTGTATGTGTATAGGAATGTAATGTTTCATATCTGTTTTAGTCTGTAAATTTATGTTTTTGTGTCTTGTTGATGCACTACCAACTCTTAGGTAAATACTCATTAAGGGTTTGATGAGGTCAGTGTATGACCATTCATTAGGATAATTAATGTATGTTATTTAGAACGGGGACTGTACATACGTGGGGGGGGGGGGTAGAAGTGTCAGCTGTGTCTGCACTGGCAATAATGATTATTGTAAAAGGAGGGTTTGTAGGTTATGTATATGGTTGTAGGTTATGTATATGGTTGTGGGTTATGTATATGGTTGTGGGTTATGTATATGGTTGTAATATGGCCACTATCTATGGTGTTCTTTAAATGTACCGGGATTGTGTACTAGAGGTTTTGTAATATCTAGTATGGTTTTTAATTTTATACTCTTATACATTATTGTATTTGTCCTATGTTTTAAATAAATAAAAAAAAAAAACAATTATTGATTGTGTGGGACCCCTGCCGAAGACCCGTCAGGGAAACCAATATTTATTTACAATTATGGATACTAGTACAAGATATCCGGAAGCTATCCCTGTTAGGAAAATTACTTCTCGGGTGATTGTTCGTTCCTTATTAAAGTTCTTTTCTCAAGTGGGAATCCCCAGAGAAATTCAGTCAAACCAGGGGACGAGCTTTACGTCTAAAGACTTTCAGAGAAGCAATGTGATCAATGGGATCAATCCTATTATCTGCCTCAGTGCTGGAGGCAATGATGTAGGCAAGCGTAGAAGTGAGGATTTAGTTAGAAGGTTCAGGACAGAAATAGACATAATTACGAACAAGGGGGGGGGGGTGCCCTGTTATATGTGTCATTTTTCCAAGAAAGGGTGTTGGAAATGAATGGTTGTCCAGAGCAATTGGCATTAATTGTTGGCTGGATAAACACTGTAAGGATAATGCAATAGCATTCATTGACAACTGGGACAACTTCTAAGGCCGAAATGGCATGTATGCCAGGGATGGGGTTCATTTATCCAGGGCAGTTGTGCGTTTTCTTGCTAGCTCAGTTGAGAGAGTTGTTAGAACTTCAAACTAGGATAAGTTAGAGGTATGGGTTTATAAATGATAAATAATGAGTATGGATATATTGAATTATGCTCTGATATTAAGAATCTTAATAGTAACTGTCATGGAATATCTCTGGGTAATGATAATTTCAGAAATTGTGTACAAACAAAGATGGGTTTACCTGGAGTTTACCTGGAGAGAGTTCCGGGGGACAACGCCCCCGCGGCCCGGTCTGTGACCAGGCCTCCTGGTGGATCAGAGCCTGATCAACCAGGCTGTTACTGCTGGCTGCACGCAATCCAACGTACGAGCCACAGCCCGGCTGGTAAGGTACCGAATTTAGGTGCTTGTCCATTGCCAGGGGTCTATTGGTAATCCCCCTTATGTATGCTGGGAGGCAGTTGAACAGTCTCGAGCCCCTGACACTTATTGTATTGTCTCTTAAAGTGCTAGTGACATCCCTGCTTTTCATTGGAGGATGTTGCATCGTCTGCCAAGTCTTTTGCTTTCGTAGTGAGTGATTTTCGTGTGCAAGTTCGGTACTAGTCCCTCTAGGATTTTCCAGGTGTATATAATCATGGATCTCTCCCGCCTGCGTTCCAGGGAATACAGGTTCAGGAACTTCAAGCGCTCCCAGTAATTGAGGTGTTTTATCTCAGTTATGCGCGCTGTGAAGATTCTCTGTACATTTTCTAGGTCAGCAATTTCACCTGCCTTGTGTGCAGCAATATTCCAGCCTAGATAGAACAAGTGACCTGAATAGTGTCATCATGGGCTTGGCATCCCTAGTTTTGAAGGTTCTCATTATCCATCCTGTCATTTTTCTAGCAGATGCGATTGATACAATGTTATGGTCCTTGAAGGTGAGATCCTCCGACATGATCACTCCCAGGTCTTTGACGTTGGTTTTTCGCTCTATTTTGTGGCTGGAATTTGTTTTGTACTCTGGTGAAGTTTTAATTTCCTCGTGTTTACTATATCGGAGTAATTGAAATTTCTCATCGTTGAACTTCATATTGTTTTCTGCAGCCCATTGAAAGATTTGGTTGATGTCCGCCTGGAGCCTTGAAGTATCTGCAATGGAAGACACTGTCATGCAAATTCGGGTGTCATCCGCAAGGGAAGACACGGTGCTGTGGCTGACATCCTTGTCTATGTCAGATATGAGGATGAGAAACAAGATGGGAGCGAGTACTGTGCCTTGTGGAACAGAGCTTTTCACCGTAGCCGCCTCGGACTTTACTCTGTTGACTACTACTCTTTGTGTTCTGTTTGTGAGGAAATTATAGATCCATCTATCAACTTTTCCTGTTATTCCTTTAGCACGCATTTTGTCGAAGGCTTTTGCAAAGTCTGTATATATTACATCTGCATTCTTTTTGTCTTCTAGTGCATCTAGGACCTTGTCGTAGTGATCCAATAGTTGAGACAGACAGGAGCGACCTGTTCTAAACCCATGTTGCCCTGGGTTGTGTAACTGATGGGTTTCTAGATGGGTGGCGATCTTGCTTCTTAGGACCCTTTCAAAGATTTTTATGGTATGGGATGTTAGTGCTATCGGTCTGTAGTTCTTTGCTATTGCTTTACTGCCCCCTTTGTGGAGTGGGGCTATGTCTGTTGTTTTTAGTAACTCTGGGACAACCCCCGTGTCCATGCTCCCTCTCCATATGATGGTAAAAGCAATTCTTGATGAACACGGAGTTCCATGAGTCTGGCCCTGAGGCAGAGTGCATGGGCATGTCATTTATCGCCTGTTCGAAGTCATTTGGCGTCAGGATAACATCAGATAGGACGCTGTTGTCATGTGAATAGTGTGTGAGGTAACACGCGTTCTCAGGTTTGTACTTTTTCCATGGTTTTATGTACTGGCAGATGCAGCATGGGTTCCATGCTGAATCTGCACTAGTTGCAGTGCTGAGGTCCTCTTGGGCATGGAGGGTGATTTATGGCCCTTTTTTTGCCTCCTAGGAGCTATTCCTCCATGTTTTCCCCCTTTTTTTTCCTTCTTTCTTTTTTTTCTATAAAACAAACAGAAAGAAGTGATCTAACCATGGAGTCCCCAATCCATGAACCTGCTACCCCTGGGCCCCTTCTTGATACCGCACCCCATTCTGACCCTACCTCATTTTTTGACCACTCTTCGGACACTTCTAATACCCCTGTACCTCTTGCTGGTTCTGTTTCATCACCCACTTTCGACTGATTCCTTCGATACATCTGACCTCCGCTCTGCTTTGACCATGCTTCCAGTCTCTCGCTCTATGGTGAGGCAATTTTCGAATTGCCAGCCCGTCCCATGTCAGACCAATTCCACTCCCACTTGTAAACGCCCAAGACAATTGCCTGATGATACTTCTTCGTTTCCTTCTCGCACATCACACTCCTTTTCCATGCTCAGTTTCGGAATGCAGAATGGGCTAAATTCTTTACTTTACGACCGACTTCCTCTACTGCCTATCTTTCCGACAATAGTATTGGCAAAGTGCTCCTACGCCATGTTGGTAGAGATATATCCTTTCACGCTCTCAAGAGTGGTACACGCATCATCACTGTCCAAAATGTTAATCGAGCTCATGACCTTTCTCTTCTTTCAGATATCGATACTATTCCTGTCACTATTGAAAAACATCATTCCCTAAATTCTTGTAGTGGCACTGTCATTCTGCCCCATACTATTATCCAACAGAATTTCCAGACATGTGGCGATGACATTCTAGAACAGCTGGAACTCCAAGACCTCCCAATCCTCAAAGTAGAAACTTATGTCCTTCCTGCCCTTGGGCAGAGACGTTACCCTTGCAATGTAATTCGATTAACTATCGACTGCCATGAACTACCATCCTCTGTTTATATAGCAGGACATCGTTTACAAGTTCGAAAGGTGATCCCTACACCACAACAGTGTAGAAATTGCTGACGATTTGGTCATCCAGCGAAATGTTGCAGGTCTATGGCCGAATGCCCAGTCTGTGGTGCCGATGACCATTCTATTATGTCTTGTAGTCTACCTCCCTCTTGCCTTAATTGACATGAAGCTCACCTATCTTACTCTCGCTGTTGCCAAGGTTACATAAATGAGCGAGAAATTCGTTTCCTCAAAGAGGCAGAAGGTTTCTCCCTTTGCTATGGCAGTTTGTCATCTATCCCTCCAAAGGAGACTACCCCGTATTTCTTATTCTCGTGTTTCTAAACGTCACCCCACCTCTGGGGTCCCATCTTCTGCAGCCTCCTCTGGGGGTTACCCCTTCCATATTCGCTCTTGCCACTAATTCTTTTGCTGTCCTGGACTCAGAAGTCCCTACCTCAACACCTCAGTCTGTTCTCACTTCTTCATGTTCTCCCTCACAATTTCCGGTATCGACAAGACCTCGTACAACATCTCCTCCCAATTGCCCTTCTACTTCTCAAAAGTCCAAAAAATCCCCATTGCTCAAATCTCCTTTAACCCTTGCTTCCCTTCTTTACCTCCACATTTTATCTTTCCAGTCTCTGTACCTGGTTCTTCACCTCTCACTGGCTCTGTTACGAGTGTGGAGGTTCACCCTCCTCCTCGTACCGTACCTTGTACCCCTGTCCCCTCCCAAGTTTCTTCCTCTTCTGCCCCCTCTCTGGTTTCTTCCTTTTCCGTCTCCTCCCACATTTCTTCTCCAGTACCCTCTACCCTTTCGTCCCCTCTACTTTGGTACAGTCCACTGCTGCCCCAATCTTTTCTCACCCTCCTCCTTCCTTCTCTAATATTATCTCCTATACAACGTCTTTGTCTTCAGAAACACCTGAAGCTATCTCTGAATATATTGAAGAGACTAAACCATCGATGGACACTGATCCACCTCCTGTTCCTCCTCTTCCATCTCCTCCATTTGCACAACTCTTATCTTCACAATGTCCTATTCCTTCGCTACTTGAACGCTTTCCGCTACTGCCACATGTGGACTTTTCTGACCCCTTCTGACCCCACTTTTCTGACCCCCTTTACCTGGAGATTTCGTGTATCTTACTCGTTACCAATCATGGCCTATTTGCAGTGGAATATCCGCGGCGTCAGAGGTAATCAGGGTGAGCTTCAGATGTTGCTCTCCCGGTTTTACCCCATTGGTGTTTGCTTACAAGAACCAAAATTACACTCCACTGTTATCCATCCCATCTCAGGCTATGATTTATTGTATTTTTCAGATCTTTTTTCTGATGGAACCTTTAATGAAAGTGCCCTTCTTATATGCACTGATATTGCATACTGTGAGGTTGAAGGTTGAAGGTTGTTCTGACATGAGCGTCAGTAAGATGGGGAAGGAAGAAGTATGAGTTAGGATGGAAACATGGGAAAGGGTTGGGATGGTGGAGGAGGAGGGATAATAAAGGTGAGTGGCTCATTCACTCTGGGCAAGTTGTGCAGACATACTGCAGGCGTTTGTGTCGATGCGTGAGTGTTGCTGGGAACAGCTGTGTGTTGTGGGAGGCAGGCAGGAGACTGCAGGAAGGGCGGAGATGGCAGCTTGGGAGGCAGGCAGGAGGCGGCAGGAAGGATGGAGATAGCAGCTAAATCAGGGTCGATTGAAGCCACATCCCAGCTTTAGCTAAATAGCAAAGTGCTGGGGAACTTCAGCTTGGCAGTGGATAAACGTTGAGAGGTTGGTTATATAACTGAGCCATTGGAGAGAGCGCTGAACTTCGTTCTGGTGAGGTGCAGTGCTTTGAATGGTGTTGTGGGGTCTGGTCCAGGGTTGGCGGGGAGATAGAGTACTTCATCCAAAGAAATTGGTGGTTCTTCATCACAGGAGTATTTGACAGTCCCATCTCAGAGTCGTTGTTCCAATTCTTGCCCAGACATTACGTTCTTATAAGGTTTTGTTGTGTAGAGCTTGATTCCAGGCGTACGGTAGTAGTCTGACTTGGTCTCAGAGGCAGGAGAGGTCGGTAATTGGTTGGTTGAGGCGGTGGAGGGCGAGGATGATGGTGGTTTCTCATTGGTGGGATTTGGTGGCGTCTCGGTGGGCTGTGATTAGTTCATTTCATCGGCGGAGGGAGGTGGAGATGGTGGGGCTGTGGAGATCGTTATGGTACTGCTAGTGGATTTTATGATATCTGACGAAGGTGAAGAGTCAGGGAATGTGAATCCTTGCATATTGTTAAGTCTGAAGAGCACATTGATGGTGGTGTTGAACGATCCAGGTGCAGCTACATTGTGTGCATGAGCGTACATGATGCAGTAGAGGATTTTAGTGGAGTCGCCTTCAGGAGGTGGAGGGGATGGAGTACTAGTGGATGACGCAGATTGGGTGGCTTTGAGAATCTTAGAGGTATCTGCTTGGAGCTTGGTTATAGCAACATATGTTGTAGTTCGATCGGTGGTTTTGTTTTGTTGTTCAATTTGTTTCTTGAGTGCTTCACTTGGCAGCAAAGGTATGGTGGTCATTCTTGCAGTTCAGGCATTTGGGTGGAGTGGTGGTAGTACAAGACTTGAATTCATGTCCTTCTTTGCCGCAGGTAGAGCAGAGCTTCTTGTCCTTGGTGGAACAATCTTTAGTGGTGTGCAGGTATGAGTAACTGTTATAACACTGTGGAATATGACTGAATTTCTCTACTTCAATGTAGGCTGGATTGATGTGAAAATAGTGAATAGCCAGTCCCTCTGCGAGAGCTCTGGCTGCAATGTTGACGTCACTGAAGGTGACCTTCAGCATTGGTATCATAGTGATATGTTCCAACTTGGCCCAAATGTTCTGTTCTTCTATGGATGATTTGATTGCTGCGAAATCCTGAGCAGTGATGAGCTTGTCCAGCCGCTTGAGAAACACAGTTTTCTTTGCCCTCAAAGCTGGGGAAGTCATGACTTGAAATCCTCGCTGTTGGAGAGTGGTGGTTAGTTTCTCAGCCTCGATGTCGTCAGTACAGACGACTATGAAAGCTTCTTTGAGTAAGAGAATCGCATTGCACTTGACTCGCAGAATGCCACTAATGGCAGCTGCGAGTGCTAGGTTGGATGAGCCATTGACTGTTTCACTTGCTGGTTTAATCTTCACCCTGTTCGAGAAATGCATCGTGAGTGATACGGACTAAAGGGTCCCCTCCCCAACGGGAATCGAAGGGATACTTCTTCAATGTCTACTCCACTCTACTCTACTCTGCTCTACTCTACTCTACTCTACTCTACTCTACTCTACTCTACTCTACTCTACTGTGAGCTATTTGCTCATACTTCTCTGCATTACACAGCAGCCTGTATCCACTTGAATAAGTGGTATACAATCTGTTCTATGTATCTCTCTCCTTACCAGGCATTATCTATCCCGGATGTTGCCTTTCTTGTTTCGTCCTTACCGCCACAACTTCTGTTACTTGGCGATTTTAATGCCCACCATTTCCTCTGGGGGGTCTCATTATGACTTGCGTGGCATTCAGTTAGAGGCTTTTATCGCTTCTCACCGCCTCCAACCCATTTTGATCCTCGTACTCATACTCTTTCTTGCATCGATCTCTCAGTCTGCTCTTCCTCCACTGCACTAGACTTCACCTGGTCTGTCCTCCCAGACTTACATGACACCGATCATTTTCCAATCATTCTTACTTCTTCATATTCACCACCTCTTCGTAGCCCACACTGGCAATTTGATCGAGCAAATTGGGACCTTTACTCGCAACTAACTGCTTTTACTGAGGTTCCTTCTTCGTCCTCTATTAATGAGCTTTTACACCTCTTCTTGACCTCAGTTTTAACCGCAGGTTCTCATTCTATACCCCAAACCTCGGGCATGCATTCTCAGAAGTGCGTGCCTTGGTGGTCTCCTGCTTGTGCTCGGGCATTACGTTTGAAACACGCTACGTGGGGCAGGTACCGGTACAATACAACCAGAGAGAGACTTTGTTTTTAAGAAGAAGCGAGCGGTCACTCGCCGCGTCATCCATGATGCTAAGCACACTTGCTGGCGAGATCATGATTCCACCATCACCTCTGCTTCCTTTATAAGTGCAGTCTGGAAAAAAGTAAGGAAACTGAGTAGTAAATACTCTTCCGACCCGGCTCCTGTTCTGCGGGTTGCCAGTGTTGATATAGCAAACCCTATTGACGTTGCCATGGAAACTGATAATCATCTGGTTAGTATTTCTCAGGGGCTCCATCTATGCCCCTCGTTTCTTTCCTCAAAGTCTGCCAGAGAGTTATCGCCTTTAGACGCTAACACTTCCTTTTACACCTCTGGAACTGGAAGCAACACTCTCAGCATGCCAATCATCGGCAGCTGGGCCTGACTGCATTCATATTCGGATGTTACAACATTTACATCATTCAGCTCTTGCAGCCCTCTTACAACTTTTTAATCTTACTTGCTCACAAGGAGTTCTTCCCAGCTGTGGAAATCTGCCATTGTTCTCCCTTTCCGCAAACTGGGTACGACGAGTCATGATGCCTCCCAGTATCGTACCATTGCTCGTACCAGTGCAGTTTGCAAGGTGATGGAACGTCTGGTAAAGCGACGTTTAATGTGGCATTTAGAGACACACAACAGTCTCTCCACTAGTCAATATGGCTTTCGCAAGGACCGTTTTACCATAGACCCCTTACTACGCTTGGATACGTATGTTCGTAATGCCTTTGCGAATAACCACTCAGTTATTGCCATAATTTTGACCTTGAGGAGGCATATGACACAACTTGGAGGTATAATATTTTGTCCCAAGCCTACTCCTTAGGCCTCCGAGGCAATCTACCATCCTTCCTTAAGAACTTCTTTAACTGACAAACATTTCTGTGTTCAGGTTAATAATATGCTCTCCCCTGACTTTGTCCAAGCTGAAGGTGTCCCCCAGGGATGTGTTCTGATCACAGAACTTTTTCTCCTTGCTATTAATAATTTGGCCTCTCTTCTTCCATCCACTATTTGGTCATCACTCTTATGATGATGACTTCGCTACAGCTTGTGCAGGCGCTGTCACCTCATCGCAGTTTCTCTCCAGCATGCGGTCAACCGTGTTTCCAATTGGGCCACCACGCATGGATTAAAATTTTCCAGTACTAAAACTCACAAAATTACTTTCACTAGACGTTCTGTCATCATTATGTGATCTAACAATATAGACCTTATGGTGAATTTTAGAAATGGGTGATAGGCACCTTTAATCAAGTAGTATGTACTATGTTGGTGTTTTACCGATTTAATGTGTTTTACCGACTTAATTCTATTTTTTAACAAATCGGCCCTTTCCTACCAAGTTAGGGTGACCTGGAGAAACAGAAACTTTTTCATCATCATTCACTCAGTGTCTTGCCAGAGGCGTTTCTACACTACATTTATAAACTGCAACATTAACACCCTTCAGAGTGGCAGGTATTGTACTTTCCACCTCCAGGACTCAAGTCCGGCCTGCTGATTTCCCTGAATCCGTTCATAAATGTTACTTTGCTCACATTCCAACAGCATGTCAAGTCCTAAAAATCACTTGTCTCCACTTGCTCTTATCTAACACACTCACACGTGCTTGCCGGAAGTCCAAGCTCCTCGCCCATGAAACTTTCTTTACCCCAATACTTCCAACCTTTCCTAGGCTGACCTCTATCCCACCTTCCTTCCACTACAGATTTATGTGCTCTCCACGTCATTCTAATATTTCCATCCTCCCTAAATGTCCGAACCACCTCCGTAACCCCTCATCAGCTCTCTAGATAATATTTTTATAACCCTGCACCTCCTCCTAATTTACAAACTATACATTCTCTGCATTATATTCACACTGCACATTACCCTCACACACGACATCTCCACTGCCTCCGGCCTTCTCCTTGTTGCTATAATCACCACCATATTTCACACCCATATAAGAGCATTGGTATGACTATAATCACATTCGTTCCCCTATTTGCTTCCATGGATAATGTTCTTTGTTTCCACAGACTCCTCATTACACCACTCACCTTTTTCCCCTCATCGGTTCTATGATTCACCTCATCTTTCACAGACCCATCTGCTGACATACATTCACTTCCTTCATACTCTCTCTCTCCAGTCTCATATCCAGTTTTTCATTGCCTAATTTTTTGTTATCCTCAACACCTTACCCTTTCCTATGTTCCCTTTTAATTTCTTTTACATATCCTACTAAACTCATCCACTAACCTCTGCAACTTATCTTCAGATTCTCCCAAAAGCACAGTGTCATCAGCAATGAGCAACTGTGACAATTCCCACTTTGTGTTAGATTCTTTATCTTTTAATCACAAGCCTCTTGCCAACACCCTCGCATTCACTTCTCTTACAACCCCATCTATCAATATATTGAACAACCATGGTGACATCACACATCATTGTCTAAGGCCCTCTTTTTCTGGTAAATAATCTCCCTCTCACCTACAAACCTGAGCCTCACTATCTTCGTAAAAACTTTTCACTTCTTCAGTGGCCTACCTTCTATTCCACATACTCGCAAAATCTGCCACATTGCCCCCCTATCCACCCTATCATACGCCTTTTCCAAATCAATAAATGCCACAAAAACTTTTTTGCCTTTATCTAAATACTGTTCACTTATGTGTTTCACTGTGAATACTTAGTCTACACACACCCTATCCTTCATAAAGCCTCCTTGTTAATCTACTATCCTACTCTCCTTCTTACTCTTATCTCTTTCAATAAAAACTCAACCATACACTTACCAAATATACTCAACATGCATATTCCTCTGTAATTCTTGCACTGTCTTTTATCCACTTTGCCTTTATACAAAGGAACTATGCAATATCTCTGCCGATTCCTTTGTATCTTACCCTCTTCCATACATTTATTAAATAAAAACACTAACCACTCAAAAACTACATCCCCACCTGCTTTAACATACCTGTCTTTATCAGACCAATCTCAGCTTCTTTACTCTTTTGCTTTCTACCCACAGCCTTATGCACATCCCTCACACTCACAACTGGCTCTTTCTCACTCCTACAAGATGCTATATTCCCTTGCCCAATACACGAAATCACAGCTTCCTTGTCTTCATCAACATCTAGCAGTTCCTCAAAATAAACCTTCTACCTTCCCAATTCCTCTAACTCTCCGTTTAATAACTTTCCTCTCCTATTTTTTTACTGTTAATTCATTCGATCTTTAGGCTTACTCATCTTAATATTCTCACTCCAAAACGCTTTCTTATTCTCAGCAAAATTTGTTGATAGCATCTCCCACTTTTTCATTTGCTCTCTTTTACATTCCGTCACCACTCTCTTAATCTCTCTGTTGCGACTTTGATGTCGTAACTTAAATAAAATGTGCTGTCTAAAGGGTTATAAAATTACTCTGAAAACACAGCGAACCTTGGGCCACCATGTTCTCATACAAATAAAGCATGATTACAAAATAATTAACGTTGTATAAGGAAGGACACAAAAATTCACCTATACAAAAATACTTAATATTAATAACTTACATACAACTTACAATCTACTCCGAAAAAAACACCACACTCCAGTTCGCATTAGCTCACTAGCATACTGCTACTACTGAGTTAAACAAAATAAATGAACAGGGAGGCACCATGACACTCCCCTTTCTGTAGGCTACTTAGCCTACAGTGGAAACGTTACTCTCCAAAACAAAGGCCCCTGCATACTAGGGTTTTACAAATAAACATGAGAGCACTTAAACACAAACACCTATAGTATACACAAAAAAACTTAACAATGGTTATAAATGACCATAATTTTTAAAGGGGTGGACCGGTAAGCCAGCGGAAGGCCTCGGTCAGATGACCAAAAGCTCCAAAGGCGGGTCATCATCTGACTAAGACCCGCGTCAGGAAACATTTGTCCTGTTTCCTGACGAACCTTACCTAACCTAACCTAACAAAAAAACTTTCCAAAATTACCTACTCAAACTACCGCCCAAACGTGATGACTTGACCTCTGTCACCACCGGTCTCGTACTGAACTAAACACACCTCTCATCTGCTCCTGTCCTGGCCACTGCCTGACTGACAGGAATAAAACGCGTTCACTTTCAGGGAATAATACACGTTTGCTTACTGTATACTACACAGAAAATGACTATATGGAGCCTGTATATGGCCTGGTGGCTAAAGCTCCTGCTTCACACACGGAAGGCCCGGGTTCGATTCCCGGCGGGTGGAAACATTTCGACACGTTTCCTTACACCTGTTGTCCTGTTCACCTAGCAGCAAATAGGAACCTGGGTGTTAGTCGACTGGTGTGGGTCGCATCTTGGGGGACAAGGTTGAGGACCCCAATGGAAATAAGCTAGACAGTCCTCGCTGACGCACTGTCTTTCTTGGGTTATCCTTGGGTGACTAACCCTCTGCTGTTAAAAATCCGAACGAAACCTTATCTTTTCACTGCTTAACACTCTATTTCTTTCTCCATTTACTTCTCCCACCTTTTTTATTACTTTGTAAAAAAAAATCTCATATCCTAACTTTTTCTCTTTTTCTACTCTCTTTTCGTCATCTACCCCCATACATCTTCAGCCTCATTGTCTATGCTCTCATAAGTCCTTGTATCCTACGGTAGTTGCTTATATCTTGCCTTAAATGCCTCTTCCTTTAGTTTATAAACCTTCACTTATTTCTTACTCGCTGCTTCCATTCTCACTCTAGCTCCAACTAAAAATTATCTGATATATCTGCGGCCCCTCAATAAACATGTTCATCCTGAAGTCTACCCATCTAAAAATGCATAATCCAAGAAATTATTGTCATTGCACACAGTATCATGTCTTGTAAACATATGTTTTTTTTCTTAAAATATGTAATACCTATAACTAAACCCCTTTCTATACAAAGTTCGCTCAAGGGTCCCCCCCCCCACATTATCATTTACATCTGGCACCCCAAACTTACCTACCACACCGTTTCTCCTACTTTAGCGTTCGGGTCCCTTACCACAATTTCTTTCTTGCTTCAAAAGTTCCTAAACACTCGTTTAACGTCTCCCAAAATCTTTCTCTCTTCTCTACACTCCTTTCTTCTTCATGTGCATACACATTATTATAATCCACTTTTTGCATTCGACCCTTAATTTAATCCACATAATCTTCGAATTTATACATTTATATTCTCTGTTCTCCTTCCATAACTGATCCTTCAGCATTATTGCTACTCCGTCCTTAGCTCTAACTCTCTTAGATACTCCTAAGTTAATCCCATTTATTTCACTCCACCCAAACTCTCGTACCCCCTTCAGCTTTGTTTCGCTTAGAGCTAGGACATCCAACTTCTTTTAATTAATAACAGTGACAATCCTCTCTTTCTTATCGTCCGCACTACAGCCACGCACATTCAAACATCCCAGTTTTAAAAAGTTTTTCTTCTTGTCTTTTTTAGTAATTTATTGCTCCCGGCATTTTAGCCGCCTCCTACGACACACATAGCTTATGGAGGAAGGATTCTTTTTCACTTCCCAATGGAGATGAGAGAAAATACAAAAACAAGAACTATTTAGAAAAAATAGGCGGAAATTCGGATTTGTGTACTCACCTAATTGTGGTTGCAGGGGTCGAGACTCAGCTCCTGGCCCCGCCCCTTCACTGATCGCTACTAGGTCCTCTCTCTCACTGCTTCCTGAGCTTTATCATACCTCTTCTTAAAACCATGTATGGTTCCTGCCTCCACTACTTCACTTGCTAGGCTATTCCACTTCCTGACGACTCTATGACTGAAGAAATACTTCCTAACGTCCCTGTGACTCGTCTGAGTCTTCAGCTTCCAGTTGTGACCCCTTGTTCCTGTGTCCCCTCTCTGGAACATCCTATCTCTGCCCACCTTGTCTATTCCCCGCAGTATCTTGTATGTCGTTATCATGTCTCCCCTGACCCTTCTGTCCCCCAGTGTCGTCAGTCCAATTTCCCTCAACCTTTCCTTGTACGACATTCCCCTGAGCTCTGGGACTAGCCTTGTTGCAAACCTTTGTACTTTCTCTAACTTCCTGACGTGCTTGACCAGGTGTGGGTTCCAGACTGGTGCTGCATACTCCAGTATGAGCCTAACATACACAGTGTACAGTGTCTTGAACGATTCCTTATTAAGGTATCGTATCGGAACGCTATTCTCAGGTTTGCCAGGCACCCGTATGCTGCAGCAGTTATTTGGTTGATGTGTGCCTCCGGTGACGTGCTCGGTGTTATGGTCACCCCGAGGTCTTTCTCCCTGAGTGAGGTCTGTAGTCTTTGTCCACCTAGCCTATACTCTGTCTGCGGTCTTCTTTGCCCCTCCTCAATCTTCATGACTTTGCATTTGGCTGGATTGAATTCGAGAAGCCAGTTGCTGGACCACATGTCCAGCCTGTCCAGGTCTCTTTGCAGTCCTGCCTCATCCTCATCCGATTTAATTCTTCTCATCAACTTCACATCATCTGCGTGTATACATATACGTGTACATGTATATGTAGTGTGTCTAAGTGTAAGTAGAAGTAGCAAGATGTACTGTTTTCTTGGTTGTTTGTGAGAAAGAAAGAAAAAAACTCCAGAATTCCTACTATTGTGTAAAACAATTACAGGTTTACGTTTCGCACGCATTTGGCAGGACGGTAGTACCACCCTGGGTGTTTGTTGTCTACCAACTTTCTACCACAGGATGGTAGTACCACCCTGGGTGTTTGTTGTCTACCAACTTTCTGCCACAGGATGGTAGTACCTCCTGGGTGTTTGTTGTCTACCAACTTTCTGCCACAGGATGGTAGTACCTCCCTGGGTGTTTGTTGTCTACCAACTTTCTACCACAGGATGGTAGTACCTCCCTGGGTGTTTGTTGTCTACCAACTTTCTGCCACAGGATGGTAGTACCTCCCTGGGTGTTTGTTGTCTACCAACTTTCTGCCACAGGATGGTAGTACCACCCTGGGTGTTTGTTGTCTACCAACTTTCTGCCACAGGATGGTAGTACCTCCCTGGGTGTTTGTTGTCTACCAACTTTCTGCCACAGGATGGTAGTACCTCCCTGGGTGTTTGTTGTCTACCAACTTTCTGCCACAGGATGGTAGTACCTCCCTGGGTGTTTGTTGTCTACCAACTTTCTGCCACAGGATGGTAGTACCACCCTGGGTGTTTGTTGTCTACCAACTTTCTGCCACAGGATGGTAGTACCACCCTGGGTGTTTGCTGTCTACCAACTTTCTGCCACAGGATGGTAGTACCTCCCTGGGTGTTTGCTGTCTACCATCCTACTACTTAATGTATAAACATGTAATGTGGTAAGGTGTTGGTGACAGTGGTGGTGAGAATGATGCTGGTGACAGTGATGAGAATGTGTGGCTGGATGTGATGGTGGTGATAGTGCCAGTGGCTGTAATAGCTTATGTTGGTGATTATAGTGATCATGGTGGATGATAATGTTGCGATGACATGGACAGTTGAAGTGATGATGGTGGCAATAGCTGTGATAGTGGTGTTAGTGCAATGGTAGATGTAGTGATTGTAGTTGAGATGATAATGGTTGTGATGATAGCAGTGCTGGTGAAAGTGTTGGTGATAGTGTAGGTGTGTAGTGGTAATAATAATGGTGAAGGTGGTTATAGTGACGGTTAAAGACTACTTAAGTCTACGCAGGTGAAGAGTAATAGATTACAAATATTCAGTATTTTACTTTATTATTATATGAGGTGCTACAATTAATGATACAAACATACATTTTTAAGTTTGTAATAATGGCTTAATATTTAAGGGATAATAAAATATTTGGGAGAGTTGCCTTAAATTTGATTAGAGTTTAGCATAGTGTGGCTATAGTTGTTATAGAGAGATGTTGGCAGGGGACCTCTTGCTGTTTCGAGCAAACAGTTCCATCGACACCATGCCTAACCCTTCTAGGGTAGGGTAGGTGCCTGAGCCCGAGCCTTTAGCTCATAAGACTGTCATTCCCATTAGCCCCCTTGGGGCGGGGATGGCAGACCAGAGAGGCCTAGCTTGTGGCTAGGCCTGGGGACAGTTGGTCCCAAAGATGAGGAGGTACTTGTGCCTCCTCCCAAGGGAGACTTCGGTCTCAGACACTCCCTAAGAGGGAGCCAAGGCCGGGCCACCACTTGGACAAGGCCCGGGCCGGGAGAATACCGGCTAATCTTTAACTAACTAAACAGTTCCAGATCTTCGGGCCCTTTATGTGCATTACACGAAGAATGTCAAAAAGTGTTCTGTGCCTCGTGGTATGCCTGTGTGTTCTGTTGAAGCTGTCTGAGAGAAGTTTGAATGGAGGGTTGATATTACAGTTTATTGTTCTGCATGTATAGTAGGCACAATAGTAAGTGTGAATATTTTGTATATTAAGTGAGTTCAAGCTTTTGAAGAGTGGGGGTATGTGTTGTCTGGCGCAGGAGTTGATGATCATCCACACCGACGATTTTTGTTGGGTTATTAAAAGTTATAAAAAGGTGATTGGCCGTGGTAGATCCCCAAGCACAAATACCATATGCGAGGTAAGGGTATATTAGAGAGTGATATAAAGTAAGGAGGGCTCCTTGAGGTACATGTTATCGTATCTTGGAAAGGATACCTACTATTATGTAAACTTTCTTATTTAACGTGGTAGATCCCCAAGCACAAATACCATATGCGAGGTAAGGGTATATTAGAGAGTGATATAAAGTAAGGAGGGCTCCTTGAGGTACATGTTATCGTATCTTGGAAAGGATACCTACTATTATGTAAACTTTCTTATTTAAATGCTGGATGTGGGTCTGAAATTTAAGATTACAGTCAAGGTGGAGACCTAGAAATTTGCCCTCAATGTTTCTTGTAATGGTTGAATCATTTATCAATATGTTTAGCTGAATATTTAATGCCCCGTTTCCAAAAAGCATGAAATAGGTTTTGTCTGTATTGAATGTAAGTTTGTTGGCCGTCATCCAGTTTGATATTTTATGTACCTCGCTGTTTACAGTGTTACTAAGTATAGCCGGGTTTGGGTGGAAGAAGACATAAGTGGTGTCATCCTCGAATAGAACTGGTTGAAGGAGTCACGATACATTTGGGAGTAGAGAACCTAGAACACTTCCATGTGGCACTCCAACAATTACAGGCTAACTATTGGAGGTCACGCCATTTTAGTATACATACTGGTGTCGTCCACTAAGATAAGATTTTAGGTAATTAAGAGTGTCCTCTGACCCCGTAATGCTCTAGTTTTAGGTGCAAGATATTGTGGTCTATTGTATCAAATGCTTTCCGAAGGTCTATGAAAAGCCACAGAAGATATTAATTTTTTCAAGTGCTGTATGCATCAATCGTATTTTTGTTTTTTTCAGGCTAAACCCAAACTTTCAGGGATTCAGTTTGTTATGGGATAGAAGGTAGGAGTAGATTTGTTTGCATTATTTTTTCGAAGATTTTAAAGGCAAGATAGATATTAGTCTCTAGTTATTTAGTTCTGTTGGATCGCCTCCTTTGAAAATCGGGGTGACCCTTGTTGTCTTGAATATGGATGGGAATGTTGAAAATTCAACAGATTCGTTAAATTGTGTTGCAATTATGGGGGATAGCAAGTTCTTTTTTTCTTTTATGTAAATGTAAAATTAATAATTATGTACCAAAAGAACCTTGAAAAACTTAACTAACCATATAACAAGAGCAATTTAATTTTGCCTAAGCCAACTAAATATATTTTAGATAAGTTTACAATAATTTAATAAAAAAAACACAGTGAAATATATTACTTTCGTTAGGTTCAGAATGATTTTTGCGAAATGATTGCATACACAAATTTTTGCTTGCTTTATTTGGCAAGAGGAGCGTTGCTATTTAAGCCAAAATCGCAAGTTTTACCTATCTGGCGTGACACATACACACACACACACACACACACACACACACACACACACACACCCACACCCACACACACACACACACACACACACACACACACACACACACACACACACACACACCCACACCCACACCCACACACACACACACACACACACCCACACACACACACACACACACACACACACACACCACCACCACCACCACCACCACACACAGACACACGCAGACGTGGGGTCACAAGGCTCTGAGAACTTTAGTGTTTTTAAGGAGTGATTAGCTGCTAGCAGTAACCAGTGGTAGTGAGAACGTCAGTGATCAGCTGCTAGCAGTAACCAGTGGTAGTGAGAACGTCAGTGATCAGCTGCTAGCAGTAACCAGTGGTAGTGAGAACGTCAGTGATCAGCTGCTAGCAGTAACCAGTGGTAGTGAGAACGTCAGTGAACAACTCTACAAGTGATAAACAAAGTTATTAGTTAAAAAAAGTCGAAAGGAACCTGAAATGATTCAACAAAACTTCAAAGTGCCAAATTGTTAGAGGCCTAGTAGGCACCTGCTGCCACACAGTTACAATGTACAAAGATAAGCGGGTGTGAAAGTGAGTGGGGCAGCATACAGTGAGAGTGAAAAAGTTAATAAGTAAAGGGAGAAAAAAAATATATATATAACTAGGGAAGGTAGCTGATACAGGCCTTCTTGAAATGGTGACGTCATAACAGATTGTGTGCCATTATAAATATAAAATCTAGCTCACCGAATGTGAAGTGTATTCTACCATAAGTGAAAAGTGAAAGCACTCGAGGAGCGCAGGATCACCTGTGGGACCCTCCCCACAGGTGATGGTGGGCATTAAAAATCACCCAACAACAAGATGGGTGGCAGTAGAGAAGAAATTAAAAATGTGATATCAGAGATTCAGAATGCACTGGAGGGAGAAAGATAAAGAGAGCAAACTGCAAACTATCTGTGTAAATAAATCCGAGCTGCAGTATAATGCAGCAGGGAATGAATAAAATCTTGTTGATATGGTATATCAACGCGCACAAGAAGGGAGCTGTGGAAAATTAAATTTACCTGGATGCAACTCATAAGATACATACCAGTAAATGGTAACAAAGATAATTATTCTTTATCAAGGTTACAGAGATAAATAGGAATTTTAGGACACCTAGGTCGCAAAAATGTCCTCCTTCGATACCTACTACACTCTATCTCTCCACAAGTCACTCTGGACCTATAATAATTTTAAATGAAATATACATCACTAGGAATTCTGGTAAAATCATTAATATAAATATGTGTACTGTATATTAAATTTAAAATGTGAATACAATGCACTGAAGGTGAGTTTATAATAATAAGACTCACCAATTAGTCTGGAGATTACTGTGTGTCATACCAACCCCCTGCCTAAATATGAAGAAAATACCTGCTACTTGATATGTATCTATGCAACTCTTTTTAGGAAATGAACTTTGATTATTAACATTGGGATAATTTTTCCCCTTGTGAAATTTGACAGATACCTAAGAGTTTTTATGTGTTGCATCATTAAAATAAGTTGGTTGGCTGGTCTGCAACTGAACAATTAATTCTTGTAGACCTAATCTTATTTCCTCCAGACCAAAATCTTTGTGATACTTGTTTGAGAACCATTTAAGTGTTTTACAGCTTAATTTATTCTGTATCATGGCACTCAATAACCAGTCTGATTCCTTCAGATTATATTTATTACTTAAAGTTTTGAGAGTGCTCTCCAGTTTAACTCTAAACTGCTGTAAACCTTTGTAAGTGTGATCTGGAGATTTTAAATTAGCATTGATAGTCACTAGATCCAACCTACTTTGTTCTATATTACCATAAGTGACCTTCAACAAGTCAACTGCTTCTTTGAAAGAATCATCAGCATTGGGAAAGGCTTGTATGAGTATGTGAGCATCTCTTTTGAGGTAAAATAATTTAGTTACACAGGCAAGATCACTCCTATCATGCACAGCTGCTATAAAAATTGACCAAAACTCCTCCCAATTTTCTCCAGGATTAAATACAGGTAAACATAATTCTGGGAGTTTTGGCAAAGACATCTTATTTGTTGGAATAGATTGATTAACTGCCTGGTTTACACCTTTTAATTTATTCAAAACCTGACTTTTACAATAAAGAATCTTTTCTTCTAACTCATAATACTGGTTAATCATAAGATTTATTTCTGTCTCATCTACACAGTTTACTAACAAATCTCCTTTATATTTTTATAATATAATTTGTATGAATCAAACCATATCACAGGCAGGATTGAACCCATAGTCAGAGAGTCTCAAAACTCCAGACCGACACGTTAGCCACTGGACCAGTGGCTGACTCTCTGACCGAGGGTTCAATCCCGTCCGTGGTATGGTTTGTTTGCAATCGTGTCATTACGATTTTGTGAGTTATGTTGATGGCATTGAGGGGACTTGAGCTAGAGTTCGTCACGGCCACGCTAGCTGGAGATTCGTCTGTAAAAACTTGCATTTGTGGTCACAGTGGTGCCTGTGCTAACCTTCCTATGGTGTAGAAATATGCCTAGTTGGACGAATCTTATTGTGGCTAGCTGGTCCAGTGGCTAACGCAACAGTCTGGAGTTTTGAGACTCTCTGACCGCGGGTTCAATCCCGCCTGTGGTATGGTTTGTTTGCAATCGTGTCATTACGATTTCGTGAGTCTTGCATGAATCATATCTATTCCCTAAAGCATCCAAATACAATTTTAAATCATCCGTATTCACAGTTTCTTGATTCATTAATTCCAAACATTTATTGTATGCCTTTGTTATATGGCCCTTTCTAGCCTGCAATGATGATTTTTTTGCTCTAAATTCCATGTGTTTGTCATTTACATTAATTTCCCCATTTTCACCCATGATGCAGTGTATTAAATTCAACTTACTTAATAACACTGATTATGTACTTAATTATGCACTTTATAAAGGTAAATATTACAACTTACCTTGAATAAATACTGGCTACTTGAGCTTAGCAATTACATGTAAGGAAATTATAGTATAAACTTTAAATATACATTAATAATCTTAGCTACACTTGAGCTTAGCAATTACATGTAAGGAAATTATAATATAAATTTTAAATACACATAAATATAAACCTTAGCCAGACTTGGCTTATCCTTGCCAGACTTGGCTTAGCAAAATTAATATTATACAAATACACTAATATAAATCCTAGCCAGACTTTGGCTTAGCAAAATTAATATTATACAAATACACTAACATAAGTCTTACCCAGACTTTGGCTTAGCAAAATTAATATTATACAAATACACTAATATAAATCTTTGCCAGACTTGGCTTAGCAGATTTAATATTGTAATAATTATAATTATACACATTAAGTAATAATTATAATTATACACATATAATTATACACATTAAGTAAGTTGTACACATTAAGTAAATTTGTGGACCTAACATCCACCTCCTTCTGTCATTTCACATATAATTATTAAGTAATTAATTCACTAATTAATGGCTTCACTAATTACATCCAGTTCAGTCAAGGACCAAAGGGCAACTATTTGTGGAAAATTAAATTTACCTGGATGCAACTCATAAGATACATACCAGTAAATGGTAACAAAGATAATTATTCTTTATCAAGGTTACAGGCAAGTAGGAATTTTAGGACACCTAGGTCGCAAAAATGTCCTCCTTCGATACCTACTACACTCTATCTCTCCACAAGTCACTCTGGACCTATAATAATTTCAAATGAAATATACATCACTAGGAATTCTGGTAAAATCATTAATATAAATATGTGTACTGTATATTAAATTTAAAATGTAAATACATATGCATTGAAGGTGAGTTTATAATAATAAGACTCACCAATTAGTCTGGAGATTACTGTGTGTCATACCAACCCCCTGCCTAAATATGAAGAAAATACTGGCCAGAACTCAACATAAATACACAACTTAGCTGGGGTTCCAAAGATGTCCTGTCCATCTGCTTAATGCTCACGTTATGCAGGACTGCAAATCCAACAATTTCAGATGCTATTTGAGAGGTTTAAGCCCAATATAACCCCTAGAGAGACAAAAATTTATGCACATTTCACAAACGTGCCTGTACCACATTCAAAACAATGGCGTCTCTCCCATGCTCGTCAGCACAGGCACAGTGCTTCCCTTTCGGTTCTCTTCTTTAAAATACACTTTAGAGCAATAGTAATGTATTAATCAAGTATATTTACATTATAAAAAATATACAGCATAATTTTGGGAAATTATTTTCCACAGGAGCTTTCATTATATGATTCAATAGGTAAAGGATCTGAAGAATGTAATAGCCCATAGCCTGAAACGGGGCAAATGACAGCAGAACGAATTTTGGGCCCTTGCAGCCCAACACATACTTGGGACAACTGGGAGAGCAACACTTGGAGTTCTCCTCGATTGCCCCTAAGGCCACAAATATTCCATTGTAAAAAAGACATTATGTACAGAAATAAAATTGGCAACAATATGAAATGATAAAACCTTTGGGCTTTTAGGATCTGTAAAGTCAATGTGTAGGGGTAACGGTAAGTGTGTAAGCGAGGAAGAATGTGAATGTTGCAGAGGAATAGATTGTTGTGAGGGTCGTGAAATAGAAGGAGTTGCATTGGTGTCCATCGGGGGGTGTCGTCTCCACAATGTAGTTGAAGACAGCGTCTAGCATCTCTGTTGTTAAGAAATCCGACGATGCCATGATGTCAGAGACGGGAGAGGTGTTGCAAGGAAAGGTCAGAGTAACTATAGAGGCAACTAAACAGGTTTGAGGGGGGCACAGAGTGTGAGCCTGGAGAGATGCATCGGCTGGGGTAAACTATGGAGGAAGACGGGGGGAACAAGGGAAGAGGGCACTACAAAATTGGGGCGAACCTCTACCTTCGTGTGAGAGCTGAAAAGGGGATGAGAACGAGGCTTCGAGGTAGGAAATATGTTCTGTGCAGGTGATAGATGCAAAGAAAATGTAGGTCTGCAAAGTCTCGTAGACTGAGAAGCTAACGAGTGAGATGAAGAAGTGGAACTAGGAAGTGGTGCAGAGGAAGGAGTGTCAGATGATAAAGCTGCAAAAGAATTAGAAACTGGGGTGACCCCAGAAGACACATATGCAGAGGGATTGGGAGGCTGAAGGACCGTTGAGGTTGGAGGTCTTCGGGCTACCCGAGCATATGGGACATGAGGGAGTTAACCTTGAAGGAGGAGCTGAGAGACAGCCATAGTGTAAGTGAGGCCCTCATTATCCTTAATATAACGGATCTCTTGTTGATTATGATAAACCTGGCAATGGTATGAAAAGGAAGGATGAGGTTCAGTGCAATTGAGACAAGAAGGGGGAAGACTACAAGACGTATTGGAATGATCTGTTGCACCACAGACCGGGTATTCTGCCACAGATCTGCAGTGTTTAGTGGGGTGTTTAAATAGTTAGCAATTACGGCACTGTTGGGGAGTGGGAACTACTTGACGGACCTCTCGCGCCATATAGACAGAGGACGTAAGTTCACAGCAGTCGAAAGTTAAACGAGTGATGTTACTAGGAAAACGCCTCTGTCCACAAGCAGGCAGGATGTATGTATCTACTTTGAGAATAGGGAGATTCTGAAGGGCTAATTGTTCTAAAATATCCTTTACACAAGACATAAAATCACTCTGTACAATGGTATGTGGTAAGACCGCAGTACCACTGCAAGAATTAAAGCGAGCTTACGAATGGTGACTGGTATGTTATCTATGGAAGTAATGCGGGAGAGAGCATAAGCTTGCTCTGAATTCTGCACTGTTATGACACGCACAACTTCGAAAAGCGTAGAAGGATATACTATTTTGGCCAACATGCCATAAAAGAGCTTTAGCATTTCCATGATCAGAAAGATAATCAGTTGAGACGTCGTTTGTAAAGAAAAGAATTTTGTCCATTGTGTACTCGTTAGTCCAGTACACAAAGGCAGTGAGTGTCGTGTAGGTTGTTTTTGAGTGGTCATCGACGAACTGTCATCAGTAGGTTTTCTTGGATGCTTAGGAAGGTGGGCGATCCGAAAACCGTCGTACTGTATTCAGCGAAGCTTGACGCATTGTGAAAGGCGTGCAAGAAGCAGTGCCATGAACAGAAATGGGTGACGCCACAGCACCTGAAACAGGTGACGAAGTGTCACCGGCAGAAGGTACAGAGGTATGAGAAGAGTTGAGAGAGTGGTTCAGTAACGAAGCCAGGTCAGAACAGGGTGTGGGATCAGAATGGGGCCTGGGAGGAGGAAGGGTTTCTCAGGGTGAAGACTCCATAATAATTGGTGCATCTTCTGTAATATCTTCTCTCTTGTTATTTTAAGAAAAAGAAAGGAAAGACAGAGAAAAAAGAGGAACAGCAGAGAGACAGTCGCTAGGAGGCATGGAGGGGCCGAAAGCTCCTCCTCTCATTCGAGTGGGCACTTGCTTTAAGGTTTGCTAATAGCAGGAGTGTAAGAAATAAGATAGATTACCTAAGATTAATTGCAAATGCGGGAAGCATATATATTATTGTTGGTTGTTAAGACACACAGGCAACACTTAAGCAACTTTATTCCGAAACGTTTCGCCTACACAGTAGGCTTCTTCAGTCGAGTACAGAAAGTAGGCAGGAACAGAAGAGATGTGAAGACGATGTAATCAGTCCATCACCCTTAAAGTCTACGACTTTAAGGGTGATGGACTGATTACATCGTCTTCACATCTCTTCTGCTCCTGCCTACTTTATGTACTCGACTGAAGAAGCCTACTGTGTAGGCGAAACGTTTCGGAATAAAGTTGCTTAAGTGTTGCCTATGTGTCTTAACAACCATCCTGTCGGTATTGTATACCATTTTGATATATTATTGTTATAACAGAGACCTGGCTCAATCTGAAAGATATATAAATGCCTTCTGAATGCCACATACAAAGCTATAAATTATTCTGCACTAATAGGGTCAACAGGAAGAGTGGTGGAGTAGCGATGTATGTCAGAGATAACTGAAATTGTTGCACTAGACATGATATGAAATTAGGAACATCAGCCACTGAATCCGTTTGGTTACAGTTTTTTGAGGGTTGTGAAAAACTAAGCTTGGCTGTGATTTACAGACCCCCAAACCTTGATAAGAAGTACAGTAAGCTTCTATGGGACGAAATTCGTAAGGTATCTACATACGAAAAAAGTTGTGTTAATGGGGGATTTTAACTTCAGACAAATTGACTGGAGCAATTTGACAGGGAATTTAGAGTCAAACTACTTTCTTGATACGATTCAGGATTGTTTTCTAAAACATTTTGTGACAGAACCAACTAGAGGGAATAACCTGCTTGACTTGGTTCTTGCCAGCAAAGAAACACTAATAATCTTGAGGTTAATGATGAGCTTGGGAAAAGTGATCACAACTCACTCAGTTTTAATATATCATGGAATTACCCTAATAATGACAGTCAAGTCTCTGTCCCAGACTTCCACTTGGCTGATTTCATAGGACTGAGAAATTACCTGGGAGGGCTGAACTGGAATGACCTGACTATGGGTCAGGTAGGCGGTGATGGTTGTTGATATGACGTTTTCCAGAGCATAGTTCTAGCTACTCAGACATCTTATGTTCCAAATAGGGAAACAAGATCAAACAAAAATGATCCTAAATGGATAAACAATAGATTAAAACATCTCATTGGTCAAAAGAGAGGCATATATAGGCGAATAAAAAGAGGAGAGGAGCAGTTAAGATAATATATTCATTTGAAAAGAGAAATAAAAAGGAAATAAGAAAAGCAAAAATAGATTAGGAGGTTAAAGTTGCAAGGGAATCGAAGACTAACCCAAAAGGATTCTTTGAGGTATTCAGAAGCAAGATTAGCGACAAGATACGCCCACTCAAAAGTTGCTCAGGTCAATTCACCGACAGTGATAAGGAAATGTGAAGAATTTTTAGTACTTACTTCCTCTCAGTTTTTACACAGGAAGATACTAGCGATATTCCACAAATAATAAATTATGTAGAACAGGGTGATAATTAACTATGCACGATTAGGGTCACAAGTGACATGGTCCTTAGATAAAGAGGTAAATTAAAAAATAGCAAATCTCAAGGCCCTGTTGAGCTGAGCACAATGGTTCTAAAGGAAAGTAAAGAGGAACTTAGCAAACATTTGGCTAATCTTTTCAACATATCACTCAAACTGGCATAGTGCCAGATAAGTAGAAAATGGCAGATGTGATACCTATTTTCAAAGCAGGTGACAGGTCCTTAGCTTCGAACTATAGACCACAGTGGGAAAATTTATGGAATCAATAATTGCCGAGGCAATTCGTAGCCGTCTTGAAAGGCATAAATTGATCTCAGCACGGTTTTACAAAAGGGCGTTCCTGCCTTACAAATTTATTAACTTTTTTCACTAAGTATTTGAGGAGGTAGATCATGGTAATGAATATGATATTGTATATATGGACTTCAGTAAGGCTTTTGATAGGGTTCCCACATCAGAGGCTACTGAGGAAACTTCAGGCACACGGAATAGGAGAATTTTTTTCGTGGGTAGAGGCATGGTTGACAAATAGGCAGCAAAGAGTTTGCATTAATGGGGAGAAATCAGAGTGGGGCACGTCACAAGTGGTGTTCCACAAGGGTTAGTGCTGGGCCCTTCATTGTTCAGAATTTCCATAAACGTCATAGATGAGGGATTAGATAACGACATGAGCAAGTTTGCTGATGACACCAAAACAGGTCTTCCAATTCATGCTAATGAGGACATTAAAGCACTCCAGGAAGATTTGAATAGACTGATGCAGTGGTCGGAGAAATGGCAGACGCAGTTTAATACTGACAAATGTAAAGTTCTAAATCTTGGACAAGAATATAGCCATGCCACATATAAACTAAATAATGTAGATCATAATATTATTGATTGCGAAAAGGATTTAGCAGTTCTGGTTAGCAGTAACTTAAAACCAAGACACCAGTGCATAAGCGTTCGCAATAAAGTGAACAGAATCCGTGGCTTTATATCAAGAAGCATAAATAAAAGAAGGCCTCAGGTTGTTCTACAACTCTATATATGAAAATAAATGGTATAAAATACAGACACTATGGAAACATAAACACATATGCAGTTTAATGTGATCCTTTATTGACAACGTTTCGCCCACACAGTGGGCTTTTTCAAGTCACAAACAGATCTACCTTCTCTTTGGGAAGGACCTACTTCCACTGGGGAATCCCGCCTACCAGTGACTGCCCTCGTCTGCTGCCCGTCCCTATCCACTGACGCCTATATAACCGCCAGTCTTCTTGCCTTTGCTCCAGATTCTCCTCCACCACGATGCTGTGAACACTAACTCCAAGGCCGAGGGACTGATTACCTCATCTTTTGTATATAGTTCTACTGTCTTCCTATTATGTCCTAGAATCTGTATTGATAAAGCCACTGGATGGCGAAACGTCTACAATAAAGATATCCAGATGTTGCACATGTGTCTTAACTTTCAGATCTACCTGGGGTGGAACGTACGGGAGTATTTATAGTCTTCAACACACCCAGAGAAGAGACTGCCGAGAAGAGATACATAGTCCTCCCCACCATCTCCATTGCCAAACATGTTTCCAACATCTTTTCCAATACATCATTCCAAGTATCTATCTCCACAACGACGACCATCAAGGACATCACCAGTAGTAGACAGGACAAGCTTCCATCCTCTGCAGGGGTATACATAATCCCTTGTAATGACTGCAACAAATTATACGTGGGCGAAACATCAAGAGACCTCCAAACACGTATTTCAGAACACCAATACGCAAGCAGGACTGACGATACAAGGAATGCCGGTGTACAACATCGCAATTCACACACCCATTTAATTAACTACAGAAACTCAAGACTTATCGCCACAGAAGACAACACTCAATACCGAAGAATCCTGGAATCATCGCTTATCTCTATAACCAACAATTTCAACCAGAACAACGGCTTCTATAACATAGCTGAACCCCTTGCCAAGAAACGTCTTCATCGCTATCCCACATAAGAACATAGAACACTGCAGAAGGTCTACTCACAACTTGTCCAATACCCCTGCCAAGCTACCCAAGACTCTATAACCCCACCCAGCGGATCCTCAGATGCAGCATTCTCCACCTGACCTCAACATTCTGACTATAAATACTCCCGTACCTTCCACCCCAGGTAGATCTGTTTGTGTCTAATTTATCAACATGTCGGTTCTCTGAACCATTCATCTACAAACCTGTCAGACACTGCAACTTCTTGGGATCTTAATACTTGGGAATTCTTCGCTTGCCTAATTCTTGGGCACGACCTACTGCAACATTGAACAAATGTTACACGACCTATGACTGCTGCACCTCTCCTGCCAACGGTTTATAAGCTCCTTCTCAGCACGTATGCCGTATTCTATTCAAGATTGATGGACTGACCACATCGACTCAAGGTTGAGGGACTGATTACCTCATTCTCCTCTTGTTCTTCAAGATTCTCCTTTGTATGGACTGATGAAGCCACTGTGTGGTGAAACGTTTCCTCAGTAAAGATACCCAAGAGTTGCACATGTGTCTAATTTTATCAACATGTCGGTTCTCTGAACCATTCATCTACAGATCTGTTTGTGACTTGAAAAAGCCCACTGTGTGGGCGAAACGTTGTCAATAAAGGATCACATTAAACTGCATATGTGTTTATGTTTCCAACTCTATATATCTTTGGTTGGGCCTCATTTAGATTATGCTGCACAGTTTTGGTCACCGTATTACAGAATGGATATGTATGCACTGGAAAACGTACAGAGGAGGATGGAAAAATGGGATCCCATCTATCAGAAATCTTTCCTATGAGGATAGACTGAGTCCCCTGAATTTGCAGTCTCTAGAAAGGCGTAGAGTTAGGGGGGGGGGATATGATTGAGGCGTATAAATGGAAAACAGGATTAACAAAAGGGATATAAATAGCGTGCTAAAAATATTTAGCATAGACAGGACTCGCAGCAATGGTTTTAAGTTGGAAAAATTCAGATTCAGGAAGGATATAGGATGTGGATATGGAGTGGAACAAACTCCCGAGTACCGTCATAGAAGCTAAGACGTTGTGTAGCTTTAAAAATAGGTTAGATATATACATAAGTGGGTGTGAGTTGGACCTGACCAGCTTGTGTTGATGGGTCTGATGCCGTGCTCCTTCCTGAAGTGGGTGTGACCTGCCTTGACTAGGCTTGGGCTGGTGATAGACTTGGACATGCCTCGCACGGGCTAGTAGGCCTATTGCAGTGTTCCTTCTTTCTTATGTTCTTATTTAACTATTAGCATACGCTATCCCGCAGTGCTGTATGACCCTTGTGGGTTTACTACTTCGTTTCCTCAATAAAGATACCCAAGAGTTGCACATGTGTCTAATTTATCGACATGTCGGTTCTCTGAACCATTCATCTACAAATCTCTGGAGATACCTAAGTTCCACTCGGTGCGAATGGTCAAGTTCGAATTTCAGTTTGCCATATTCTAATTGACTATCCTGTCTATCAGCGAGCACACAGAATTTACCTCAAACGTCGTCACCTCTCTAACACCCTTACTTTATTTTCCCTCCTCGCTGACGGCCCCACTTTTGACACAGACTCCCTCTCTGACTTTTTGTTAGCAACAACCTTTGATTGTAAATCCTTTAGCACTCCTCACCGCCCTCACAAACTCTACCTCTTTTATTCTCGCCACCTTGCAGAGCTGTATGACCCTGGTGGGTTTAGCGTTTGGTTTTGATAATAAAAATATTACATTTATACAAAAGGTTCGGTGAAGGTCAAAGAAGTAGAAATCAGTGTAATTCGTCAGCTCCTCTTCCAGCACCTGATAAGAACTGCAAGAGCAGTGGATCCCTTCTATTTGCATTGTCTGAATGGAAAGGTATGATGAGGAAAAGAAAAATAACTAGTTTAGGTAATAGTCTGTGGTCTAAAACAATTGCAGCTTCCTTAAAACGTTGTGAATCTATTCGTTGTATCCTGGACGGATGAAAGAGAATTCATTACTAGAATTCCAAGGAGAATTGAAGCTTCCTTGGATGAAATTCTGAGAATGTATATCAAGTGTGTTACTAACAGATACGGGGGAGCAGTTGTTATGTTTAACAAGCACAGCGAAAAAAAGCGCGAAAGGATTGTACATTACAAAGAGTGGTAGATGCAGATCAGTAAAAATAAATTCCTGTCAAACATATTAGACGACAGCACTCGTTGCGATGTTCAGCTTTCAAGGAATGGTTATAAATTTTTGGTAGAGGAAATATCCAAGGCTGCGCATAGCAGACAACACAGACGTCCTGATTTTCTGACTCACCAAGCGGGGCATGTCAAATGTAACATATGATTCCATCCAAGTTCTTCCCTCCCCAACAAAATTTTTTAAAAGGCACAAGAGTGCAGCAACAAGATGTATACTAGGATGAGTTGTCTATATCTGCCTATGGAGTGTTTAGTTGTGACACCACATCACTAGTGCTAACTGCAGGGGCGACTCGTAGCTAAAATTAGTGCAGGTGTTGCTACAGAAAATTTTCTTAACTGTAACTTTCTCATGGAGAGACAACTGTGAAAACTTATGCTGTTAAACTTCACTTACAGTCACAGAACTTATTTCTTGGGGATGCAAGGAGGACATGATTAAATTATTTAAAATTTCTGCAAAATGAAAGAACAGAAAAAAACTATGGAAACATGATAATCATCTAAACCATACCACGGGCGGGGATAGAACCCGTGATCAGAGTCTCAAAATTCCAGACCGTCGCGTTAGCTACTGGACAAGCTAGCCACAATAAGATTCGTCCAACTAGGTATATTTCTACACCATAGGAAGTTTAGCATAGGCACCACTGTGACCACAAATGCAAGTTTTTACAAACGAATCTCCAGCTTGCGTGGCCGTGACGAACTCTAGCTCAAATCCCCTCAAACCAATCGTATCTTTACGATTTCGTGAGTCGAGTGATAATCATCTTATTCTACACTATCACATTCATGAATATGGTACATGGCTTTTAAGTACAACACAATTCGCTGAGTCAGAAACAAACACTAACTTACATTAGCACAACAGAGTCGGCACTGCGTCAGCGACAGTGCTCTCTCCTCCTAGCGTACAACGTCTTATCTCAGACATGTGTGCATGCCAACAACAGCCAAACACCGAGTCCCTGGAACTGTGAAGCGCACAGTTTCATACAAGGCTTTTTGTAATTTTATCTTCTACTAGGGGATGGCCACTGACATTAAGCTTAAGGATTATATAATGCACAAGTAAAAAGTAAGAATTAAAGAAAAACAGACTCATTATATTGAATGTTATCGATAATATCAAGTGAAAATAGGGGGTGCTGCAGTTCTGCAGTGCCAATACACGAGCTGCCACTGGTGCTAAGTATCAAGAAAAAAAAAAGTTGCGAGAGTGATGCATGGCAGCTTCTTTGTGAGGTAAGATGAGATGTTTATGAACTCAAGGTGAGATATGAAGTATGTCATCAAAGCAGAGGAA
The DNA here is from genome assembly GCF_026875155.1 of Cherax quadricarinatus. Classification (NCBI taxonomy): domain Eukaryota; kingdom Metazoa; phylum Arthropoda; class Malacostraca; order Decapoda; family Parastacidae; genus Cherax; species Cherax quadricarinatus. The sequence continues at coordinate 22,807,610 of NC_069481.1, read as the reverse complement.
ACAGGTTCTTGTCTCCCTGAATAATTAGGATCACTTTCAAAGGGGTGGACGGGTAAGCCAACAGAAGACTTCGGTCATATGACCAAAAGCTCCAGCTGTGGATCCTCATATGACTAAGATCCACGACAGTAAACACTTGTACTGTTTTCTGATAAGCCTTATCTAACCTACCCTAACCTAACCTTCATCCTCTTGTCAACAGTAAGCAGATATCACGATTCCATGGTCCGAAAAAAATTATCTATGAACATTCAACTTTTTGTAAGAGGACAATGGTCTATGGATTTAATAGAGTTTAATTTTAAACGTTCCATCACTTTATAAAATATTTACAAAACTAAAACAAAACATAACAAATAATTAGGATAATTAAATTCACACTACTCCTCGAAGGGGTTCATTATTATTATTATTATTATTATTATTATTATTATTATTATTATTATTATTATTGTTATTATTATTATTATTATTATTATTATTATTATTATTATTATTATTATTATTAATATTATTATTATTATTATTATGTAGAACAAAATACAAACACTGTAAGAATAAGATCACAGTAAGCAAGGAACATCACATTATGCAAAATAACAACTGTAGAAATACAGCGAATTACCAGGAGCATTACTGACTTCTGACAGTATCAAGGAACTATAAAAATAAAAGGACACCAGAAGACTTATAAAGCTGAGATATCACTTCACATGTGACCTGACGTTTGACCCAGCATGCTGAGCATGGGAGTGTAGTGAAGAAATTGACAGGACACATGTCAAGTACAATTTGTGAGTGACATGTCAATGCAATAAAGTTTATTAATGTCATTCTGTAAAAAATTTGAACTAAGAATACAACAATATAAATATAAAAATAAAACTGAATGAGAGTCTAATGCTCTGTTTATTCATGTGAGAGATTTGATCTATTATATATATATATATATATATATTATATATATATATATATATATATATAAACTGATATCTGGCCGAAGAAGACTCTAACCGACGAACCTTGGAACAAGGTACGCGGTGCTTTACCATTCTCACCACACTGGACAATACCTTGGCGCCCAGCTCACGCTAGACGTTGATCCAAGGCAGCCAGCTTTCAGGGAGAAGGTTTACAGCGTTTCATCTCATCCCTTGCGTGCATCGACCAACTAGAGATTTTAACAATGCAAGGAATTCGCAAGAGCAGGCGAAATATACACAAACACTGATCTCTGGCCGAAGGAGACTCGAACCTACGAACCTTGGAACAAGGTACGCAGTTCTTTACCATTCTCACCACACTGGTCCATTGTGGTGAGAATGGTCTGTCTCTCTCTCTAACCCCCACTATTTTCTCACCCCTTTCTCTTCCTTTTTTCCTCCCCCTCCTTCTCTTTCTCCCTCTCTTCTTCTCTTTCCCCGTTTGCCTCTCATCCCCTCTCTCTCTCCCCCTTCTCCACTGTCTCACCTCTCTCTTCCTCTGCCCCCGCCCAACACACTCACACACACACACACACACACACACACACACACACACACACACACACACACACACACACACACACACACACACACACACACACACACACACACACACACACACACACACACACACACACACACACACACATGAGCCCATGGTTCACCCAAAGGTGCAGGGAGGCAAAAACCAAGTGTGCTAGGGAATAGAAGAAATATAGAAGGCAAAGGACCCAGGAAAATAAGGAGAGCAGTCGTAGAGCCAGAAACGAATATGCACAGATAAGAAGGGAGGCCCAACGACAATATGAAAACGACGTAGCAGCGATAGGAAATCTGACCCAAAGCTGTTATACAGCCACATCAGGAAGAAAACAACAGCCAAGGACCAGGTAATCAGGCTAAGAAAGGAAGGAGGAGAGACAACAAGAAATGACCGTGAAGTATGTTAGGAACTCAACAAGAGATTCAAAGAAGTGTTCACAGAGGAGACAGAAGAAAGAAAGACGGAGAGGTGGGGCACACCACCAAGTGCTGGACACAGTACACACAACTGATGAAGAATTGAAGAGGTTTCCGAGTGAGCTAGATACCTCAAAGGCAATGGGGCCAGATAACATCTCTCCATGGGTCCTGAGAGAAGGAGCAGAGGCACTATGTGTACCCCTAACAACAATATTCAATACATCTATCGAAACAGGGAGATTGCTTGAGGCATGGAAGACAGCAAATGTAATCCCAATCTTTAAAAAAGAAGACAGACATGAAACACTAAACTACAGACCAGTGTCACTGACATGTATAGTACGCAAAGTCATGGAGAAGATTATTAGGAGAAGAGTGGTGGAACACCTAGAAAGGAATGATCTCATGAACAGCAGCCAACATGGTTTCAGGGACGGGAAATCCTGTGTTACAAACCTACTGAAGTTCTATGACATGGTGACAGCAGTAAGAAAAGAGAGAGAGGGGTGAGTGGATTGCATTTTCTTGGACTGCAAGAAGGCGTTTGACACAGTTCCACACAAGATATTAGTGCAAAAACTGGAGGACCAAGTAGGGATAACAGGGAAGGCACTACAATGGATTGTAGACAGCCTGTACTGTCAGAACAGGCAGCCTAAGCCGTCTGTTCTGACTAGTTCATATATCACGGCATTTTAGTGCTGCCCTCTGTAGGCTCACCCAGGTCAGTGGAAGGCTGGGCCCATTCGCCCTCACTCCCCGGCCGATCGTCTTGATAGGCACAAGCGTTCCCCCTCCACGGACTGGCTAGCGGTCATTCCCTCACACTGCCCATTGTGTACTCACTCCTATCCAATTAAAGCCAAACTAGTCCACGGCCGTATCATTGCTACCTACACTACCTCCATCGGCACTAAACCGCTGTTCAACAGCAAGAACAGTAATAACAGGATCAGGGAATACTTGTCAGGAAGACAGCAGCAAGTCATGGTACGTGGCCAGGTCACAGTAGGCACCTGTGACCAGCGGGGTCCCACAGGGGTCAGTCCTAAGACCAGTGCTGTTTCTGGTATTTGTGAACGACATGACGGAAGGAATAGACTCCGAAGTGTCCCTATTTGCAGATGACGTGAAGTTGATGAGAAGAATTCATTCGATGGAAGACCTGGCAGAACTACAAAGGGATCTGGACAGGCTGCAGACCTGGCCCAGCAATTAGCTCCTGGAGTTCAACCCCACCAAGTGCAAAGTCATGAAGATTGGGGAAGGGCAAAGAAGACCGCAGACGGAGTAGTCTAGGGGGTCAGAGACTACAAACCTCACTCAAGGAAAAAGATCTTGGGGTGAGTATAACACCAGGCACATCTCCTGAAGCGCACATCAACCAAATAACTGCTGCAGCATATGGGCGCCTAGCAAACCTCAGAACAATGTTCCGACATCTTAATAAGGAATCGTTCAGGACCTTGTACACCGTGTACGTTAGGCCCATATTGGAGTATGCGGCACCAGTTTGGAACTCACACCTAGCCAAGCACGTAAAGAAACTAGAGAAAGTGCAAAGGTTTGCAACAAGACTAGTTCCAGAGCTAAGAGGTATGTCCTACGAGGAGAGGTTAAGGGAAATCAACCTGACGACACTGGAGGACAGGAGAGATAGGGGGGACATGATAACGACATACAAAATACTGAGAGGAATTGACGAGGAGGACAAAGACAGGATGTTCCAGAGATGGGACACAGCAACAAGGGGACACAGTTGGAAGCTGAAGACACAGATGAATCACAGGGATGTTAGGAGCTATTTCTTCAGCCACAGAGTAGTCAGGAAGTGGAATAGTTTGGGAAGCGATGTAGTGGAGGCAGGATCCATACATAGCTTTAAGCATGTATGGTGGTATGGTCGTGACCCAGTAGCGACCAGTGAAGAGGCGGGGCCAGGAGCTAGGACTCGACTCCTGCAATCTCAACTAGGTGAGTACAACTAGGTGAGTATACACACACACACACACACAACAAGACTAGTCCCAGAGCTAAGAGGTATGTCCTACGAGGAGAGGTTAAGGGAAATCAACCTGACGACACTGGAGGACAGGAGAGATAGGGGGGACATGATAACGACATACAAAATACTGAGAGGAATTGACAAGGTGGACAAAGACAGGATGTCCCAGAGATTGGACACAGTAACAAGGGGACACAGTTGGAAGCTGAAGACACAGATGAATCACAGGGATGTTAGGAAGTATTTCTTCAGCCACAGAGTAGTCAGTAAGTGGAATAGTTTGGGAAGCGATGTAGTGGAGGCAGGATCCATACATAGCTTTAAGCAGAGGTATGATAAAGCTCACGGCTCAGGGAGAGTGACCTAGTAGCGATCAGTGAAGAGGCGGGGCCAGGAGCTCGGACTCGACCCCCGCAACCTCAATTAGGTGAGTACAACTAGGTGAGTACACACACACACACACACACACATTTAGTGAAGAGCCCGGGCTAGTATCTGAGTCTTGACCTTTGCAGCCACAATTAGGTGAGCAATTAGGTGAGTGCACACACACACACACACACACACACACACACACACACACACACACACACATAAACGACCACTCAAAAATACATAAGTTTTACCTTCTGTGGTAACTAAAAAAAAATGGGTTGCCAGAGAGTAGGATAGAAAACGAGGGGACTGGCGGATGAGTCTGAAGATTGGGTAGCAGAACTCATGAAAAGGGAACAAGAGTGAGGAAGAAAGCTATATGTGCAGTATGCTAAGTCATGGTGAAGATTATCAGGAGGAGCGTGGTGGAGCACCTAGAAAGGAACAAACTTATTCACGACAACGAGCACGGTTTTGGGGTAAGGAAATTCTGTTTCACAAACCTACTGGAATTTAATGACAAGGTAACGGAAGTGAGACAAGAGAGAGAGGTGGGTAGACTGCATTTTCTTGGACTGCAAGAAGACTTTCGACACAGTTCCTCACAGGAGATTATTGCAAAAGCTAGAGGATTAAGCATACATAACAGGAAAGGCACTGTAATGGATAAGAGAATACCTGACAGAGAGGTACGGGACGGGGCGTCAGAGTGGGCGCCTGTGACGAGCTGGGTTCCAAAAGGGTCAATCCTAGAACCGGTGCTGTTTCTAGTATATATGAACGACTTGACGGAAGGGATAGATTCAGAAGTCTCCTTGTTTGCAGATGATGTGAAGTTAATAAAGAAAATTAAATCTGATGAGGATCAAGCAGGACTACAAAGGGACCTAGACAGGCTGCAAGTCTGGTCCAGCAACTGGCTCCTGGAATTTAACCCTGTCAAATACAAAGTCATGAGGATCGGGGAGGGCAAAGAAGATCGCAGACAGAGTATAGGCTAGGTGGCCAAATACTGCAAACCTCACTCAAGGAAAAAGATCTTAAGGTGAGTATAATACCGAGCACATCTGCTGCAGCATATGAGCTCCTGCCGTACCTAAGAACAGCGGTCCACCATGTATGTCAGGCCCATATTGGAGTATGCAGCACCATTATGGAACCCACACTTGGTGAAGCACGTCAAGAAATTAGAGAAAGTGCGAAGGTTTGCAGAAAGACTAGTTCCGGAGCTAAAGGGAATCTCCTACAAAGAAAGGTTAAGGGAAATCTATCTGACGACACTGGAGGCAGGAGGGATGGGGAGACATGATAAGGACATATAAAATACTGTGAGGATTAGACAAGGCGGACAAAGACAAGATGTTCCAGATATGGGACACAGCAACAAGGGGTCACAATTGGAAGTTGAAGACTCAGATGATTCATAGTCATAGAGTTACCAGAAAGTGGAATAGTCTGGAAAGTGACGTGGTGGAGGCAGGATCCATACATAGTTTTAAGATGAGGTTTGATAAAATTCACGGAGCAGGGAGAGAAAGGACCTATTATCGACCAGTGAAGAGGTGGGGGCCATGATCTGTGACTCGACCCCTGTAACCACAATCAGCTGAGTACATGCAAACGTACACACACACACACACGCATATATAAATAATATATATAATATATATATATATATATATATATATATATATATATATATATATATATATATATATATATATATATATATGAGATTAAGACACATGTGCAACATCTGGGTATCTTTATTGTAGACGTTTCGCCATCCAGTGGCTTTATCAATACAAATTCTAGGACATAACTTGAAGACAGTAGAACTATGTACAGAAGATGAGGTAATCAGTCCCTCAACCTAGGAGTAGGTGCGAAGAGCACCATAGTCGCGGAGATTCTGAAGCAGAAGAAAGGAGCCTGGCGCTTATATAGTAACGTCAGGTGTAGCAGACGAGGGCATATTCACTGGTAGGCAGGATTCCCCAGTGGAAGTAGGTCCTTCCCAAAGAGAATCTCCACGACTATGGTGCTCTTCGCACCTACTCCTAGGTTGAGGGACTGATTACCTCATCTTCTGTACATAGTTCTACTGTCTTCAAGTTATGTCCTAGAATTTGTATTGATAAAGCCACTGGATGGCGAAACGTCTACAATAAAGATACCCAGATGTTGCACATGTGTCTTACTCTCATCTTGTCGGTATTATATACCATTCGTACACAACTTGTCAGACACTGCAACATCATGGAAACTTAATTCTGAGGACATGTACATAACCTTCACGACTACGACAACTACTACTACTACTACTACTACAACTACTACTACAACTAACCCATCTCTTTGGGAAGGACCTACTTCCACTGGGGAATCCTGCCTACCAGTGAATATGCCCTCGTCTGCTACACCTGACGTTACTATATAAGCGCCAGGCTCCTTTCTTCTGCTTCAGAATCTCCACGACTATGGTGCTGTTCGCACCTACTCCTAGGTTGAGGGACTGATTACCTCATCTTCTGTACATAGTTCTACTGTCTTCAAGTTATGTCCTAGAATTTGTATTGATAAAGCCACTGGATGGCGAAACGTCTACAATAAAGATACCCAGATGTTACACATGTGTCTTAATCTCATCTTGTCGGTATTATATACCATTCGTACACACACACACACACACACACATATATATATATATATATATATATATATATATATATATATATATATATATATATATATATATATATATATATATATATATACAGAGAGAGAGAGAGAGAGAGAGAGAGAGAGAGAAAGAAAGAAAGAGAGAGAGAGAGAGAGAGAGAGAGAGAGAGAGAGAGAGAGAGAGAGAGAGAGAGAGAGAGAGAGAGAGAGAGATACATCAGATCACGTTTTAGTTCTAGCTACAGTGAGAGTAAAAGGTAGATGGGGTACAAGGAAAATAGAAGTATCAAGTAAGAGAGAGGTGAAGGTTTATAAACTGAAAGAGAAGGCACTTAGGACGAATGTGAGTTGACTACTGGAAACGTCACGACGAACGACGTCAAGGAAGGTAAGAATATTGTTGTTGTTGGGGATAGCCAAGTTAGGTATATGGATAGGGCGTTCTGCTTGAAGGACAGGAGTAGGAGACAGAGGGTTTGCTTTCCTGGGGCTGGGATGGAGGATATTGTTAGCCGTCTGGATGACATCATGAGAGGTAATGGGAGCAATCCTATTATCTGTCTCAGTGCTGGAGGCAACGATGTTGGCAGACGTAGGAGTGAGGACCTGATTAGCAGGTATAGGTCAGCTATAGAAATAATTAGGAGGAAGGGTGGGAACCCTGTCATATGTGGTATTTTGCCAAGGAGAGGAGTTGGAAATGAATGGTTGTCCAGGGCAATTGGTGTCAATTGCTGGCTGGACAAATGCTGTAAGGAAAATGCGGTAACATTCATTGACAACTGGGACCTCTTCTATGGCAGAAATGACATGTATGCCAGGGATGGGGTTCACTTATCTAGGTCTGGGGTGGGGGCACTGGCAACTGCAGTGGAGGGAGCTGTTAGAACTTTAAACTAGGAATAGTTAGTGGTATGGGTTTTGACAGGAAAACAGTGAAGTCCCAGTGTAGTAATATTATGAGTTCTAGGGGAGCTAGTAATAAGCAGAACGAGGTAGATATTGAAAAGCCAGTGACACTAAGTGATAAGGACAGTAATAGGTTTAGTAGAAAAACAGAAATGAGCAGGAAGGGTAAAGAGAAAAGAGAGTCTTTCAATGTTTATTATGCTAATAGCCGTAGTGCTAGGAATAAGATGGAAGAGTTGAGATTAGTTGCTAGTGCAGGTAACATTGATGTATTTGCCTTAACTGAGACGTGGTTTAATTCAAAAAGTCGGGACATGCCTGCGGAATGTCACATTCAGGGTTTTAAATTGTTCCAAGTAGATAGAAGTATCGGGAAAGGGGGTGGCGTGGCATTGTATGTCCGAGATCGCTTGAACTGTTGCATAAAAACGGGTATTAAGTCTGAAGTAACACATACAGAGTCTGTTTGGGTAGAATTTTCAGAGGGGCATGAAAAATTGATTTTAGGTGTGATATACCGTCCCCCAAACTTAGATAGGGACCAAGGGAGACTACTATGGGAGGAAATTGTTAAGGCCACAAGGCACGATAATGTAGTAATTCTAGGAGACTTTAACTTTAGTCATATTGATTGGAATTTCTTGACTGGGAATTTAGAATCATACGACTTCTTAGAAGTAGTTCAGGATTGTTTTTTGAAGCAGTTTGTGACAGAACCTACAATGGGAAATAACCTGCTTGACTTAGTTCTGGCAAACAATGAATCCCTTGTTAATAATTTAGAAATTTCAGAGGAACTGGGTGCTGGCGACCACAAATCAATTATATTTAGCATTGAATGGAAGTATGATAGTAGGGATAACTCAGTAACAGTCCCAGATTTTCGCTTAGCAGATTACGATGGTCTTAGAGAACACTTATCATCTGTTGACTGGGGTAACGACGAGAGCTATCAATATGACAGTTTTCTGAACACTATAAATGCTGCTCAAAGAACGTTTATCCCGTATAAAGAAATTAGATCAAATGGAAATGACCTAAAATGGATGAATAATAGGCTGAAATATCTACTAGGGCATAAGAAAGGAATTTATAGGCGTATCAGAAGAGGTGAGGGACATCTTTTGAATCAATATATTGACATTAAGAGGGATATTAAAAAGGGGATAAGAAAAGCTAAAAGGGACTATGAAATTAAGGTTGCTAGGGATTCGAAAACTAACCCAAAAAGTTTTTCCAGGTCTATAGAACAAAAGTTAGAGATAAGATAGGTCCTCTTAAAAATAACTATGGGCACCTTACTGACAAAGAGAATGAAATGTGCAAAATAAGTCGCCGGGTCCTGATGAGGTTTTTTCAAGGGTTCTTAAGGAATGCAAAATGGAACTCTGTGAACCATTAACTATTATTTTTAATTTATCTCTTCAAACAGGTGTAGTGTCTGATATGTGGAAGATGGCTAATGTAATTCCTATTTTTAAAGCAGGGGACAAGTCGTTACCGTCAAATTACCGCCCAATAAGCCTGACCTCAATTGTAGGCAAATTACTAGAGTCAATTATAGCTGAGATTATAAGAAGCCATCTCGATAAGCATAGCTTGATTAATAATACTCAGCATGGATTCACAAGAGGCCGGTCTTGTCTAACTAATTTATTAACTTTCTTCAGTAAAGCTTTTGAGTCTGTTGATCACAATAAAGAATGTTATATTATTTACTTAGATTTTAGTAAGGCTATTGATAGAGTTCCGCACCAAAGACTGTTAAAGAAAGTGGCAGCTCATGGCACTGGGAAAAAGTGCTCTCGTAGATCGAGTCATGGCTCACTGACAGGAAGCAGAGAGTGTCCATAAATGGGGTTAAATCCGAGTGGGGATCTGTAACAAGTGGGGTTCCACAGGGATCAGTCTTGGGCCCGTTGTTGTTTATAATATATATCAATGACCTTGATGAGGGTATTACTAGTGATATGAGCAAATTCGCCGATGACACGAAGATAGGTAGGATAATTGATTCAAACGTAGATGTTATGGAACTTCAGGAGGATTTAGACAATCTCTATTCTTGGTCAGAAAAGTGGCAGATGCAGTTCAGTGTAGATAAATGCAATGTTCTGAAGCTCGGGAGTGTCCATAACCCTAGCACTTATAGGTTAAATAATGTAGAACTTAGCCATACAGATTGCGAAAAGGACTTGGGGGTTATGGTGAGCAGCAACCTTAAACCAAGACAGCAGTATCTAAGCGTACGTAATAAGGCAAATAGATTATTGGGATTTATATCAAGAAGTGTAAGCAACAGAAGTCCAGAGGTCATACTGCAGCTTTATACATCATTAGTAAGGCCTCACCTAGATAATGCAGCTCAGTTCTGGTCTCCATATTACAGAATGGACATAAATTCGTTAGAAAACATTCAGCGTAGGATGACTAAATTAATACATAGCATTAGAAATCTTCCTTATGAGGAAAGATTGAGGACTCTTAAATTACATTCACTTGTTAGACGAAGAATGAGGGGAGACATGATCGAAGTGTATAAGTGGAAGATGGAAATGGGGACATTAATAAGGTCTTGAGAATATCTCTTCAAGAGAGAACCCGCAGTAATGGATTTAAATTAGGCAAGTTTAGATTTAGAAAGGACCTGCCGAGTATGGGCCAACAGGCCTGCTGTAGTGATCCTCCTTTCTTATGTTCTTACGTTCTTAAACAACTATTGGAGGAGAGATAGGCAAGTGAGAGTATAGGCAATTGGGTCGAAGATGTATGGGGTAGGTTTAAAAATGTAGTGTTAGAGTGTTCAGCATAAGTTTGTGGTTACAGGAAAGTGGGTGCAGGAGGGAAGAGTATATGGAGAAAAAAAGAGAGGTTAAGAGAGTGGTGAAGCAATGTAAAAAGAGAGCAAATGAGAGAGTGGGTGAGATGTTATCAACAAATTTTGTTGAAAATAAGAAAAAGTTTTGAAGTGAGATTAACAAGCTGAGGAAGCCTAGGAAACAAATGGAATTGTCAATTAAAACTAGGAGAGGAGAGTTATTAAATGGAGAGTTTGAGGTATCGGGAAGATGGAGGGAATATTTTGAGGAACTGTTAAATGTTGATGAAGATAAGGAATAACATCTTGTAGGAGTGAGGAAGAGCGAGTTGTGAGCGTTGGGGAAGTTCTTAAGGCAGTGGGTAGAATGAAAGGGAGTAAGGCAACTGGGATTGATGGGATAAAGATAGAAATGTTAAATGCAGGTGGGGATATAGTTTTGGAGTGGTTAGTATTTTTATTTAATGAATATATGGAAGAGGGTAAGGTACCTAAGGATTGGCAGAGAGCATGCATAATTTCTTTGCATAAATGCAAAGGGGATAAAACAGAGTGCAAAAATAATAGGGGGAAAAGTCTGTTAAGTATACCTGGTAAAGCGTATGGTAGAGTTATTATTGAAAGAATTAAGAGTAAGACGGAGAGTAGGATAGCAGATGAACAAGGAGGCTTTAGGAAATGTATGGGGTGTGTAGACCAAGTGTTTACAGTGAAACATATAGGTAAACAGTATTTACATAAGGCTAAAGAGGTTTTCGTGGCATTTATGGATTTGGAAAAAGCGTATGACAGGGTGGATAGGGGCACAATGTGGCAGATGTTACAGGTGTATGGTGTAGGAGGTAGGTTACTGAAAGCAGTGAAGAGTTTTCACGAGGATAGTGAGGCTCAGGTAAGAGTATGTAGGAAAGAGGTAAAGTGTTTCCTAGTAAAAGTAGGCCTTAAACAAGGATGTGTGATGTCACCGTGGTTGTTTAATATATTTATACATGGGGTTGTAAGAGAAATGAATGCGAGGGTCTTGGCAAGAGGTATAGAGTTAAAAGATAAAGAATCAAACATAAAGTGGGAGTTGTCACAGTTGCTTTTTCTGATGACACTGTGCTCTTGGGAGATTCTGAAGAGAAGTTGCAGAGGTTGGTGGATGAATTTGGTAGGGTATGTAAAAAAAGACAATTAAAAGTGAATATAGGAAAGAGTAAGGTTATGAGGATAAAAAGAAGATTAGGTGATGAAAGATTGGATATAAGATTGGATGGAGAGAGTATGGAGGAGGTGAATGTATTCAGATATTTGGGAGTGGACGTGTCACCGGATGGGTCTATGAAAGATGAGGTGAATCATAGAATTGATGAGGGGAAAGGGTGAGCTGTGCACTTAGGAGTCTGTGGAGACATAGAACTTTGTCCTTTTAAGCAAAGAGAGGAATGTATGAGAGTATAGTTTTCCCAACCCTCTTATATGGGTGTGAAGCATGGGTGATGAATGTTGCAGCGAGGAGAAGGCTGGAGGCAGTGGAGATGTCGTGTCTGAGGGCAATGTGAGGTGTGAATATAATGTAGAGAATTCGTAGTTTGGAAGTTAGGAGAAGGTGCGAGATTGCCAAAACTGTTGTCCAGAGGGCTGAGGAAGGGTTGTTGAGGTGGTTCAGGCATGTAGAGAGAATGGAGCGAAACAGAATGACTTCGAGAGTGTATAAATCTGTAGTGGAGGGAAGGCGGGGTAGGAGTCGCCTTAGGAAAGGTTGGAGGGAGGGAGTAAAGGAGGTTTTGTGTGCGAGGGGCTTGGACTTCCAGCAAGCATGTGTGAGCGTATTTGATAGGAGTGAATGGAGACGAATGGTTTTTATTACTTGACGCGTTGTTGGAGTGTGAGCAAAGTAACATTTATGAAAGGATTCGGGGAAACTGGCAGGCCGGACTTGAGTCCTGGAGATGGGAAGTACAGTGTCTGCACTCTGAAAAACGGGTGTTAATGTTGAAGTTTTATAACTGTAGTGTAAAGCATCCCTCTGGCAAAACAGTGATGGAGTGAATGATGATGAAAGTTTTTTCTTTTTCGGGCCACCCTACCTTTGTGGGACTCGGCCGATGCTTTAATATATCTATCTATCTATCTATCTATATATATATATATATATATATATATATATATATATATATATATATATATATATATATATATATATATATATATATATATATTATATATATATATATATAATATATATATATAATATATTATATATATATATATATATATACATATATATATATATATATATTACATATATTATATATATATATATATATATATATAATATAATATAATATATATATATAATATATATATAATATAATATAATATAATATATATAATATATATAACAACCTAAGATATAAATTAAATATTGTGATATACATATAAGATGAATAAAATCAAGTAATATGAATTAATATGTGACTACTACAATCAACGTCAGCATAAAACAACAGTAAACACATATCAAGACAGACTACACCTCACAGTCACGTCACAACAACAGACTACACCTCACAGTCACTACAACAACAAGACTACACCTCACAGTCACGTCACAACAAGACTACACCTCACAGTCACGTCACAACAACAAGACTACACCTCACAGTCACGTCACAACAAGACTACACCTCACAGTCACGTCACAACAAGACTACACCTCACAGTCACGTCACAACAACAAGACTACACCTCACAGTCACGTCACAACAACAAGACTTACACCTCACAGTCACGTCAACAACAAGCTCACTCACAGTCACGTCACAACAAAGACTACACCTCACAGTCACGTTAAAACAACAAGACTTCAGCTCACAGTCACGTCACAACAAGGCTACACCTCACAGTCACGTCACAACAACAAGACTACACCTCACAGTCACGTTACAACAACAAGACTACACCTCACAGTCACGTTCCAACAACAAAACTACACATCACAGTCACGTTCCAACAACAAGACTACACCTCACAGTCACGTTACAACAACACGACTACACCTCACAGTCACGTTCACAACAACAAGACTACACCTCACAGTCACGTTACAACAACAGACTACACCTCACAGTCACGTTCACAACAACAGACTACACCTCACAGTCACGTCACAACAACAAGACTACACCTCACAGTCACGTCACAACAACAAGACTACACCTCACAGTCACGTCACAACAACAAGACTACACCTCACAGTCACGTTACAACAACAAGACTACACCTGACAGTCACGTCACAACAACAAGACTACACCTGACAGTCACGTTACAACAACAAGACTACACCTCACAGCCACATCACCGCAACAAGACTACACCTCACAGTCACGTTACAACAACAAGACTACACCTCACAGTCACGTCACAACAACAAGACTACACCTGACAGTCACGTTACAACAACAAGACTACACCTCACAGCCACATCACCGCAACAAGACTACACCTCACAGTCACGCCACAACAACAAGACTACACCTCACAGTCACGTCACAACAACAAGACTTCACCTCACAGTCACGTTACAACAACAAGACTATACCTCACAGTCACATCACAACAACAAGACTACACCTCACAGTCACGTTACAACAACAAGACTTCACCTCACAGTCACGTTACAACAACAAGACTACACCTCACAGCCACATCACCGCAACAAGACTACACCTCACAGTCACGCCACAACAACAAGACTACACCTCACAGTCACGTCACAACAACAAGACTACACCTCACAGTCACATCACAACAACAAGACTACACCTCACAGTCACGCCACAACAACAAGACTACACCTCACAGTCACATCACAACAAGACTACACCTCACAGTCACATCACAACAAGACTACACCTCACAGTCACGCCACAACAACAAGACGACACCTCACAGTCACGTCACAACAACAAGACTACACCTCACAGTCACATCACAACAACAAGACTACACCTCACAGTCACATCACAACAATAAGACTACACCTCACAGTCACATCACAACAAGACTACACCTCACAGTCACGTCACAACAACAAGACTACACCTCACAGTCACATCACAACACATGACTCTGCAAAACACAATTGATACTCTTCCCAAGCATTAATTTTTTTACTTGTACAATGTATCTTAAATTCTTCCCAAATTTTAGGAAGAATTTAAGAATTTATTTTGAGTGTGTATGGAAGAAGATCACAGTAAACAAGCGATATCACAACATTGCAAGAAACCCAAATGAAATTCTGGGATCTGTCTTGAAAAATTACGAAAGCTTTTGGAATTTCATTGTTGTTTCATTATCGTTATTTTGTTATTACATAAATATAGTGGTAATA
The DNA here is from genome assembly GCF_026875155.1 of Cherax quadricarinatus. Lineage (NCBI taxonomy): Eukaryota > Metazoa > Arthropoda > Malacostraca > Decapoda > Parastacidae > Cherax > Cherax quadricarinatus. The sequence continues at coordinate 22,792,492 of NC_069481.1, read as the reverse complement.
ACAATAAAAATAATGATATTTATATATCTACTCAAGTTAACATTTTCTAATGAAATGTTGTAAAGTAAAAGGACACAAGTGCAACTAATGTGACATTTATTGTGGCAACGTTTCGCTCTCCAGGAGCTTTATTAAGCCATTAATGGCTTGATAAAGGTAATGGCTTGATAAAGCTCCTGGAGAGCGAAACGTTGTCACAATAAATGTCACATTAGTTGCACTTGTGTCCTTTTACTTTACATATTGTCGGTAATTCTACCAACTTTATTACATAACAAAATGTTCCAGAGAACATTATTGTTTCCTTTACATAACAGAGAACATTAATTCGTACATGTTTTGTATTATTTTTAAAAAAAAAAATTTTATTATATAGTTCTAATGTTTAGTTTCTCTCATACAAAGTAGAAAAACCTTAAGTTTCAGAAATGACAATTGAGGTCTGTTGATGCCACGGTTGGTGTTCTTGTTGATGCCACGGTTGGTGTTCTTGTTGATGCCACGGTTGGTGTTCTTGTTGATGCCACGGTTGGTGTTCTTGTTGATGCCACGGTTGGTGTTCTTTTTGGTGCCACAGCTGGTGTTCTTGTTGGTGCCACGGTTGGTGTTCTTGTTGGTGCCACGGTTGGTGTTCTTGTTGGTGCCACGGTTGGTGTTCTTGTTGATGCCACGGTTGGTGTTCTTGTTGATGCCACGGTTGGTGTTCTTGTTGGTGCCACGGTTGGTGTTCTTGTTGATGCCACAGTTGGTGTTCTTGTTGATGCCACAGTTAGTGTTCTTGTTGATGCCACAGTGTTCTTGTTGATGCCACTGGAACCCAGTTATTCATCATCTCAAACATCAAAGAGCTTGAAAAATTTAGGGATAAAGTATGAAAAAAACAACTCTTCAGTAATTGTAAGTCATATAAAGTGTAGATGAAGGTGACCTGTTGGATGGAAGGTTTATTTTGGTTTTTAATAAAATGATTCATTATAAAGGGTGCAGGAGGTGACTCCTCTTGTTTATCAACTTAACTGAGGCTTCACAAACATAATTTAACATATACTATTGACACAAACAGCAGTGATAGATTTTATTTTTTGTGGTAACAGATGAGAGTATTCCAGCATTTACTTGAAAATCAGTTATTAGTTATGTATCACTTGAGTATTAATAAAAGGGAGGCTACTGAAGGTGCATATTTAATTGATTTTGTAACTTCTCCATGAGGGGCCCCTGCAGAATATGTTAACTAAATGGGCAGCTTTTGCATCAACCGAGGCCCAGTTGACTTACCATGGGTCTTCTGCCTCAGTTGGGCAGATATACCCGCTACTTTGTCAAGCCACTCAAATATTGCTGTAATGACTTAACAACCTCAAGTATCTGCTGTAATACTTAAAAACCCCTCATCAGTATCTGCTGTAATGACTTAAACCACTCATCAAGTATCTGCTGTAATTTAAACCACTCGTCAAGTATCTGCTGTAATAACTTAAACCACTCATCAAGTATCTGCTGTAATAACTTAAACCACTCATCAAGTATCTGCTGTAATAACTTAACCACTCATCAAGTATCTGCTGTAATAACTTAAACCACTCATCAAGTATCTGCTGTAATGACTTAAACCACTCATCAAGTATCTGCTGTAATGACTTAAACCACTCAAGTATCTGCTGTAATGACTTAAACCACTCAAGTATCTGCTGTAATGACTTAAACCACTCATCAAGTATCTGCTGTAATGACTTAAACCACTCATCAAGTATCTGCTGTAATGACTTGAAACCACTCAAGTATCTGCTGTATAACTTAAACCATCATCAAGTATCTGCTGTAATAACTTAAACCACTCATCAGTATCTGCTGTAATTTAAACACTCGTCAAGTATCTGCTGTAATAACTTAACCACTCATCAAGTATCTGCTGTAATAACTTAAACCACTCATCAAGTATCTGCTGTAATGACTTAAACCATCATCAGTATCTGCTGTAATAACTTAAACACATCATCAAGTATCTGCTGTAATAACTTAAACCACTCATCAAGTATCTGCTGTAATGACTTAACCACTCATCAATGTATCTGCTGTAATGACTTAAACCACTCATCAAGTATCTGCTGTAATGACTTAAACCACTCATCAAGTATCTGCTGTAATGACTTAAACCACTCATCAAGTATCTGCTGTAATGACTTAAACCACTCAAATATCTGCTGTAATGACTTAAACCACTCATCAAGTATCTGCTGTTATGACTTAAACCACTCATCAAGTATCTGCTGTAATAACTTAAACCACTCGTTCAAGTATCTGCTGTATAACTTAACACTCATCAAGTATTGCTGTAATATTTAAACCATCATCAAGTATACTGCTGTAATGTCTTAAACCATCATCAAGTATCTGCTGTAATAACTTAAACCACTCATCAAGTATCTGCTGTAATGACTTAAACCACTCATCAAGTATCTGCTGTAATGACTTAAACCACTCATCAAGTATCTGCTGTAATGACTTAAACCACTCATCATGTAACTGCTGTAATGACTTAAACCACTCATCAAGTATCTGCTGTAATAACTTAAACCACTCAAGTATCTGCTGTAATGACTTAAACCACTCAAGTATCTGCTATAATGACTTAAACCACTCATCAAGTATCTGCTGTAATTTAAACCACTCATCAAGTATCTGCTGTAATGACTTAAACCACTCATCAAGTATCTGCTGTAATGACTTAAACCACTCATCAAGTATCTGCTGTAATAACTTAAACCACTCATCAAGTATCTGCTGTAATTACTTAAACCACTCATCAAGTATCTGCTGTAATGACTTAAACCTCATCAAGTATCTGCTGTAATAACTTAAACCACTCATCAAGTATCTGCTGTAATGACTTAAACCACTCATCAGTATCTGCTGTAATAACTTAAACCACTCATCAAGTATCTGCTGTAATGACTTAAACCACTCATCAAGTATCTGCTGTAATTTAAACCACTCATCAAGTATCTGCTGTAACGACTTAAACCACTCAAGTATCTGCTGTAATAACTTAAACCACTCATCAAGTATCTGCTGTAATAAACCACATCTGTCGACTACATGACAAGCGGTAGTCAACCTTATAAATGGGAAAGGTCAAGACACTTTTTTAGAGAAGACGATGAGCTTCCTCCAGCCTGAACATTTCAGAATGTGATGGGAGCGTCCCAATATAGTTTGATCATGTCTGAGGCCTTCTCTGCTATCATGATAGTTGGTGCGTTGATGTTGCCTGTGGTGACCACTGGCATGATGGAGGCGTCTATAACACGCAGGCCAGCCACGTGACGCACCCTGAGAGTAAAAGAAATATCATGGGATTGGAGGATGTTCTCACGTCGGGTGAAGCATAAGTAAGTGTGGCTTTGTGTAGGTTATATGTGTAATTGTGGCTTTGTGTAGGTTGTATGTGTAAGTGTGGCTTTGTGTAGGTTACATATGTAAGTGTGGCTTTGTGTAGGTTACATATGTAAGTGTGGCTTTGTGTAGGTTACATATGTAAGTGTGGCTTTGTGTAGGTTACATATGTAAGTGTGGCTTTGTGTAGGTTACATATGTAGTGTGGCTTTGTGTAGGTTACATATGTAAGTGTGGCTTTGTGTAGGTTACATATGTAAGTGTGGCTTTGTGTAGGTTGTATGTGTAAGTGTGGCTTTGTGTAGGTTACATGTGTAAGTGTGGCTTTGTGTAGGTTACATGTGTAAGTGTGGCTTTGTGTAGGTTACATGTGTAAGTGTGGCTTTGTGTAGGTTACATGTGTAAGTGTGGCTTTGTGTAGGTTACATGTGTAAGTGTGGCTTTATGTAGGTTACATGTGTAATTGTGGCTTTGTGTAGGTTATATGTGTAATTGTGGCTTTGTGTAGGTTGTATGTGTAAGTGTGGCTGTGGACGGGGGGGGGATGTTTAAGTACTCATCTACCTGTACTCATTTGTACTCATTTTTTGGTTACAAAAGTCGAGTCTAAGTTCCTGTCCCTGCCTGTTATACTGGTCACTGTTGGTTTCACTCTTTAGTTCTATTATACCTTTCCTTTAAACTCTGTATTGATCGTAACACTAATACTTCGTTATCTATCAGTACATTTCCTGATGACTTTGAATTTCAAAGAATACTTCCGGACGTTGCTGTAACTCAACTAAACATTAAACTTTAACTAAGTTTACTATTTTGTCATGTCTGGAACAGCCTCGCCTTGTCCACTCACTCAATATCTACTGAATGTTATGTTTGTCGTCATTTTACCTTCCGTGATCCTTCTGTTCTCTAGTCTTGTCAGGTTTAGCTCCTTTTAGTCTCCTCTCATAACTTATAACTCTCGGTTCCAAGATTAACATCCTTGTGGTCCTGTACCTTATAAATCGTTTCCTGATATTTTTGACCAGGTGAGTTTCGATAATTATATGTAATTCAATATTGGCCTAACATGTATTGTATAGTGTGTTGCGAATGTTCATATGCTTCAAATAATATTTACTTATGCTCCTCAGACGATATGTTCGATACTATGCTCACCCCAAGACCCTTCTCCGGCATTCGTCACCCAATTCTGTTCTCTGTTTTTATTTTTTGTCCTTCCCCAATTTTCACAATTTTGCACTTACTGATGTTGGTATGTGTGTGTGTGTGTGTGTGTGTGTGTGTGTGTGTGTGTGTGTGTGTGTGTGTGGGGAGGTATGTGTAAGTGTTGTGACTGTGTGTGGGGAGGTATGTGTTAGTGTTGTGACTGTGTGTGGGGAGGTATGTGTTAGTGTTGTGACTGTGTGTGGGGAGGTATGTGTAAGTGTTGTGACTGTGTGTGGGGAGGTATGTGTAAGTGTTGTGACTGTGTGTGGGGAGGTATGTGTAAGTGTTGTGACTGTGTGTGGGGAGGTATGTGTAAGTGTTGTGACTGTGTGTGTGGGAGGTATGTGTAAGTGTTGTGACTGTGTGTGGGGAGGTATGTGTTAGTGTTGTGACTGTGTGTGGGGAGGTATGTGTTAGTGTTGTGACTGTGTGTGGGGAGGTATGTGTAAGTGTTGTGACTGTGTGTGGGGAGGTATGTGTAAGTGTTGTGACTGTGTGTGGGGAGGTATGTGTAAGTGTTGTGACTGTGTGTGGGGAGGTATGTGTAAGTGTTGTGACTGTGTGTGGGGAGGTATGTGTAAGTGTTGTGACTGTGTGTGGGGAGGTATGTGTTAGTGTTGTGACTGTGTGTGGGGAGGTATGTGTAAGTGTTGTGACTGTGTGTGGGGAGGTATGTGTAAGTGTTGTGACTGTGTGTGGGGAGGTATGTGTTAGTGTTGTGACTGTGTTTGGGGAGGTATGTGTAAGTGTTGTGACTGTGTGTGGGGAGGTATGTGTTAGTGTTGTGACTGTGTGTGGGGAGGTATGTGTAAGTGTTGTGACTGTGTGTGGGGAGGTATGTGTAAGTGTTGTGACTGTGTGGGGGGAGGTATGTATAAGTGTTGTGACTGTGTGTGGGGAGATATGTGTAAGTGTTGCGACTGTGTGTGGGGAGGTATGTGTAAGTGTTGTGACTGTGTGTGGGGAGGCATGTGTAAGTGTTGTGACTGTGCGTGGGGAGGCATGTGTAAGTGTTGTGACTGTGCGTGGGTAGATGTATGTGTAAGTGTTGTGACTGTGTGTGTGAGAGAGGTAAGTGTAAGTGTTGTGACTGTGTGTGTGAGAGAGGTAAGTGTTGTGACTGTGTGGGGGAATGTAAGTGTAAGTGTTGTGACTGTGTGTGTATGAGGGAGGTAAGTGTTGTGACTGTGTGTGAGGAAGGTAAGTGTTATGACTGTGTGTGAGGGAGGTAAGTGTTGTGACTGTGTGTGAGGGAGGTAAATGTTGTGACTGTATGTGAGGGAGGTAAGTGTTGTGACTGTGTGTGAGGAAGGTAAGTGTTGTGACTGTATGTGAGGGAGGTAAGTGTTGTGACTGTGTGAGGAAGGTAAGTGTTGTGACTGTGTGTGAGGGAGGTAAGTGTTGTGAATGTATGTGAGGGAGGTAAGTGTTGTGACTGTGTGTGAGGGAGGTAAGTGTTGTGACTGTATGTGAGGGAGGTAAGTGTTGTGACTGTCTGTGAGGGAGGTAAGTCTTGTGACTGTATGTGAGGGAGGTAAGTGTTGTGACTGTATGTGAGGGAGGTAAGTGTTGTGACTGTATGTGAGGGAGGTAAGTGTTGTGACTGTGTGTGAGGGAGGTAAGTGTTGTGACTGTGTGTGAGGGAGGTAAGTGTTGTGACTGTATGTGAGGGAGGTAAGTGTTGTGACTGTATGTGAGGGAGGTAAGTGTTGTGACTGTGTGTGAGGGAGGTAAGTGTTGTGACTGTGTGTGAGGGAGGTAAGTGTTGTGACTGTGTGTGAGGGAGGTAAGTGTTGTGACTGTGTGTGAGGGAGGTAAGTGTTGTGACTGTGTGTGAGGGAGGTAAGTTGTGTGACTGTGTGTGAGGGAGGTAAGTGTTGTGACTGTGTGTGAGGGAGGTAAGTGTTGTGACTGTGTGTGAGGGAGGTAAGTGTTGTGACTGTGTGTGAGGGAGGTAAGTGTTGTGACTGTGTGTGAGGGAGGTAAGTGTTGTGACTGTGTGTGAGGGAGGTAAGTGTTGTGACTGTGTGTGAGGGAGGTAAGTGTTGTGACTGTGTGTGAGGGAGGTAAGTGTTGTGACTGTGTGTGAGGGAGGTAAGTGTTGTGACTGTGTGTGAGGGAGGTAAGTGTTGTGACTGTGTGTGAGGGAGGTAAGTGTTGTGACTGTGTGTGAGGGAGGTAAGTGTTGTGACTGTGTGTGAGGGAGGTAAGTGTTGTGACTGTATGTGAGGGAGGTAAGTGTTGTGACTGTATGTGAGGGAGGTAAGTGTTGTGACTGTATGTGAGGGAGGTAAGTGTTGTGACTGTGTGTGAGGGAGGTAAGTGTTGTGACTGTGTGTGAGGGAGGTAAGTGTTGTGACTGTATGTGAGGGAGGTAAGTGTTGTGACTGTATGTGAGGGAGGTAAGTGTTGTGACTGTGTGTGAGGGAGGTAAGTGTTGTGACTGTGTGTGAGGGAGGTAAGTGTTGTGACTGTGTGTGAGGGAGGTAAGTGTTGTGACCGTGTGTGAGGGAGGTAAGTGTTGTGACTGTGTGTGAGGGAGGTAAGTGTTGTGACTGTGTGTGAGGGAGGTAAGTGTTGTGACCGTGTGTGAGGGAGGTAAGTGTTGTGACTGTGTGTGAGGGAGGTAAGTGTTGTGACTGTGTGTGAGGGAGGTAAGTGTTGTGACCGTGTGTGAGGGAGGTAAGTGTTGTGACTGTGTGTGAGGGAGGTAAGTGTTGTGACTGTGTGTGAGGGAGGTAAGTGTTGTGACTGTGTGTGAGGGAGGTAAGTGTTGTGACTGTATGTGAGGGAGGTAAGTGTTGTGACTGTATGTGAGGGAGGTAAGTGTTGTGACTGTATGTGAGGGAGGTAAGTGTTGTGACTGTATGTGAGGGAGGTAAGTGTTGTGACTGTATGTGAGGGAGGTAAGTGTTGTGACTGTGTGTGAGGGAGGTAAGTGTTGTGACTGTGTGTGAGGGAGGTAAGTGTTGTGACTGTATGTGAGGGAGGTAAGTGTTGTGACTGTATGTGAGGGAGGTAAGTGTTGTGACTGTATGTGAGGGAGGTAAGTGTTGTGACTGTGTGTGAGGGAGGTAAGTGTTGTGACTGTGTGTGAGGGAGGTAAGTGTTGTGACTGTGTGTGAGGGAGGTAAGTGTTGTGACTGTATGTGAGGAGGTAAGTGTTGTGACTGTATGTGAGGAGGTAAGTGTTGTGACTGTATGTGAGGAGGTAAGTGTTGTGACTGTGTGTGAGGGAGGTAAGTGTTGTGACTGTGTGTGAGGGAGGTAAGTGTTGTGACTGTGTGTGAGGGAGGTAAGTGTTGTGACCGTGTGTGAGGGAGGTAAGTGTTGTGACTGTGTATGTGAAACTTAGATTATACGTTAAAATTAGCTCATTAAATTTACAATAAGTACATACGAAAGAAGGAACACTACAGCAGGCCTACTGGCCCATGTGAGGCAGGTCCAATTCTCCCAACGGCTTAAGCCAATGCCATGACCTAGTCAAGTCAGTCACATTCACTTACGGGAGGAGCATGGCATCCGACCTAGTAGCACAAGCTAGTCAGATCCAACTCACACCCACCCACACCCACTCATGTATTTATCCAACCTATTTTCAAAACTTTGACGGTACATGGGAGTTTGTTCTACTCATCCACAACTCTATTGCCAAATCAGTGACTTCCTTAACTAGCGTAGACACTTGGGTGTTGCGCGATTATTTCCTAGGTGGGCTGTTGTCTCAGGGAGACTAGTTTTGCTTGGTGTGACGGTTCCCTTGCTTGATTAGAAAGTTCGACTGTGCTCACTCGAAGATACAGCTGGAGTGCCAAAATGCTAGCCTCCATACATATTCTCTCGTTTTTCCATTCTCTGTTAGAACTAATAATGTTTCTGGTGCAAGAAACTACTTGTCAACAAAATACCATATTATCATTTCAATAAAATGTAAATAAAATGCATATTATCTTATCATATTTGTCTATATATAATACAAATAACATTCTGTCTTCTACTTAAGACACGCAGCTACAGGAACACACTTATTTTTGGTGGGGTTCTGTGACGGTACTCGGGAGTTTGTTCCACTCATCCACAACTCTATTACCAAACCAGTGCTTTCCTATATACTTCCTGAATCTGAATTTTTCCAATTTTAAACCATTCTTCGAGTCCTGTCTATGCTAGATAATTTCAGCACGCTATTTACATCCCCCTTTATTAATTCCTGTTTTCCACTTATACACTTCAATCATATCCCCCCTTAATTCTACGACTTTCTAGAGAGTGCAGATTCAGGGCCCTCAGTCTATCCTCATAGGGAAGATTTTTGATGTATGGGATCAACTGTGTCATCCTCCTCTGTACGTTTTCCAGTACATTTATATCCATTCTGTAATACGGTGACCAGAACTGTGTAGCATAATCTAAATGAGGCCTAACCAAAGATATATAGAGTTGAAGAACAACCTGAGGACTTCCATTATTTATACTTGCTATGAAGCCAGGGATTCTCTTAGCTGTATTGCGAGCACTTATGCACTGTTGTCTTGGTTTCAGATTACTGCTAACCAGAACTCCTAAGTCCTTTTTGCAATCCTTATTGTTAAGTTCTACATTGTTTAGTTTATATGTAGCACGGTTACTTTCCTGTCCAACATTTATTTGTCTATATTAAACTGCGTCTGCCACTTCTCCGACCACTGCATCAGTCTATTCAAATCATCCTTGAGTGCTCTAGTGTCCTCATTAGAATAAACTGGAAGGCCTATTTTGGTGTTATCACCAAATTTGCTTAAGTCGTTATTTATTTCCTCATCCATGTAGCTTATGTAAACTGTGAACAATAAGGGGCCCAACAATGACCCCTGTGGAACACCGCTTGTGACGTTCCCCCATTCTGATTTCTCCCCATTTATGCAAACTACTTGCCTATTTGTCAACCATCCCTCTACCAAGGAAAAAATTTCTCCTCCTATTCCATGTGCCAACTCTATCGAAAGCCTTACTGAAGTCCATATACACAGTATCATATTCAATACCATGATCTACCTCCTTAAATACTTTAGTGAAGAAAGTTAGTAAATTTGTAAGGCAGGAACGCCCCTTTGTAAAACCGTGCTGAGATTCATTAATCAATTTATGCCTTTCAAGATGGCTACGAAATGCTTCGACAATTATTGATTCCATAAATTTACCAACTATGGAGGTGAGGCTTATTGGTCTATAGCTCGAACCTAAGGACCTGTCACCTGCCTTGTAAATAGGTATTACATTTGCCATTTTCCACTTGTCTGGCACTATGCCAGTTTGTAGTGATATATTGGAAAAATTAGCCAAATGTATGCTAAGTTTCTCTTCACATTCCTTTAAAACCTTTGCAAATAGTTCATCAGGGCCATTACAATAAGAAGATATAATTGTTAAGTTTAACAAAGTGGTACTAATTACTAGAATTATAATACAAATAATAATAATAATAATAATAATAATAATAATAATAATAATAACAGGCAAAAAATGAATGAAAACAGCAGGATTCAAGTTTTGTTTGGCATAGTAAATTGCTGTCCAGATCACATGCTTTTTTTTTTTCAATAGTTTTAATCTGTGCGGGTGGCAAATAGATGACCTTCAGAATCTTCAGATCGGGAGTTAGAGATTTTAGGGTTTTTTATGCTCATATAGGTTTTACACAAGTTGAGTCGGGCACGAGGGATACCAGAGATATTTTTGAGTCTTGTTTTATGCCTATGAGTTGTGTTGCAGCCATCAAGGAAGACTGGCTGTGTGAGGAGATATGTGCAAATGTGGCTGTGTGAGGAAGGTATGTGTGAATGTTGCTAAGTGTGGGAGGTGTGTGTAGGTGTGGCTTGTGTGGGAGGTATGTGTAAGTGTGGGAGGTATGTGTAGGTGTGGCTTGTGTGGGACGTATGTGTAAGTGTGGGAGGTATGTGTAGGTGTGGCTTGTGTGGGAGGTATGTGTAAGTGGTGGGAGGTATGTGTAGGTGTGGCTTGTGTGGGAGGTATGTGTAAGTGTGGGAGGTATGTGTAGGTGTGGCTTGTGTGGGAGGTATGTGTAAGTGTGGCTTGTGTGGGGAGGTATGTGTAGGTGTGGGCTTGTGTGGGAGGTATGTGTAAGTGTGGGAGGTATGTGTAGGTGTGGCTTATGTGGGAGGTATGTGTAAGTGTGGGAGGTATGTGTAGGTGTAGCTTGTGTGGGAGGTATGTGTAAGTGTGGCTATGTGTGGTTAGGTATGTGTAGGTGTGACTTGTGTGAGGAGATATATGTAGGGCTTACAGTGTGGGGAAAATATGTGTAAGTTAGGTTGTGATATTTTTTGCATGTTTGTAATGGATCAGAGACAATACTTACACTTTGCTCGTAGGGTCCAGTCTTTAGTATATATTTAATTATGTGGGAATACTTTTTCCCAACACATCTGATTATTATGTACATAGTGATCAAGTCTTTCATTCAAGGTCGGTGCCATGATGCTTTGATCCAAGGAACTGGGACTACCTTCCCCTTCCTCGGAGTCACAGCTGATTATCCCCACTTCTCCAATTTCCCATACACTCTTCGACCTTTACAGGGTCACACTGTGACCCCCTCTAAATATTCTCGCACAATGATCCCTAAGTACTCTCTCTCTCTCTCTCTCTCTCTCTCTCTCTCTCTCTAGGTCTATGTACAGTATTATTTATTTTTTTTTACCTTTCCTCTTTTTTTCCCCTAAATTTTTATTTTTAAATCCCCATTTTTGTCTTCTTCTTCCACCCCCTTGATGCTAAGAGGTTTTCCTGATTAAAGGAAATTTTGAAGTGCCCTCTCCTTCCTTGATTAAACTTGGTTCCTAGAGTTTCTCTCTTGATCTTTTGCCCCTAAGGGGATTTAGTACTTATCTTGATACAATAACACATGTAAAAAAATTTTCCTTCTATCGTGTTCCTGGGAATTAAGCATCATTTCCCAATTCTTTTCTAAACAAAATTTACAAAAGTAATTTTGATTCCAAAAATTTTTGCTTTTGGGTGGGCCCTTCTGGAACATTTCAAGAATAAATGATATAAAACTTTATGTTCTAGGATTTTGCTTGGCAAATTTAAAACGGGAGCTCAAAAAAACCAGCATTCAGCTCAGCTCTGGCAAACTGAGAGACAATCGAAGAAGTGAAATGGCATCAAAAGGGCAGTATTTCCCGATGCATTTGTACATATGTGTAATTCATTAAACAAGGCAAAGAAGTTCTCTGTAAAGTATCTAAAAAAAAAGTGAGGGAAATTAAAAAGTATTTTGTATGAGTTGTGGCCAAGGGCAAAAACCCGGGCTATGTTTCTTGGAAAAATTTTTAGAAAAAACTGGAAAGGGAAGAAATCATTGTTTATAAAAGGGGAAAATCTTGAATAAAAAAATTTTTAAATGAAAAGTATGTAGCAAAACTAAATTTTTTTTCTTTTAAGGTGATTGAGGAGAAAAAAGAGCCATGAAGTTTGGTGTTGCTAGAATATGACGTGAACCCACTGATCACTCAACCAACTGTTACTTCTGTCTGGTGGATCCTTCCAAACACCGAACTGGGAAAAATACACCTGCTATTTCTTATCCAGGCTTCCCTCTTTATTGCCCAGTACCAACAGTGCTGTTTCCTGACTACACCTCCAGAAGAAAAAAGCAGCAAATCAGAAAAATGGAGAGCACAGTGAACAAGACTATGATCTCACAGATGATGGATCAAAATGTGCAACTGACAAGCCAAAGAAAACATCAACAACATTTCTCAAGCTTCTTCACTAATGAAGTCAGGTTGTGCTACTGTAGTGCTGTATCAGACCTGTTTGATGCAATTTGAATTGTATGCAATCTAGATGAGTGGAAACTCTTCACTGACAGTTCCTCCAGAAGCCTAAAAGATGTACTTCTGCACAACGGAAACAAGTATCAATCTCTTCCCTTGGCTCATTCAGTGCATCTTAGGGAGGACTATAACAGTGTCAAACTTCTACTGAAAGCTTTGAACTATGATACGTATGGCTGGGAGGTTATTGGAGATTTCAAAATAGTGGCATTTTTTATGGGACTCCAAGAGGTTTTACCAAGTTTCACTGTTATCTCTGTCATTGGGATAGTAGAGACAGAGCAGCACATTACCAGAGGAAGCCCTGGCCTCAAAGGATTGAGTTCTCAGTAGGAAGACATAACATCAAACATAAATCATTGGTGGATCCTCAAGAGGTTCTGTTCCCTCCATTTCACATCAAACTAGGGCTAATGAGACAGTCTGTTACATGTTACAGCTCTTGACAAAGAGTCTGCAGCCTTCAAGTATCTTCAAGATTTCTTTCCCAAGCTATCAGAGGTAAAGGTGAAGGCTAGCATCATCACTGAATCACAAGTCACGAAAATCATGGAGTGCTCAGAATTTCCAAAGAAGCTCATAGAGAAGGAAAAGGAAGCTTGGGAGAGTTTTGTTGCTGCAACAAAGGGCTTTCTGGGTAACAATAAGGCTGACAATTATGTAGAACTTGTTGAGACCTTGGTAAAAAGCTATGGTCAGATGGGCTATAGGATGTCCCTTAAGGTCCATGCTCATCTTTACAATTTCAAGGAGAATATGGGAGCATACTCAGAGGAACAAGGGGAGCGCTTCCACCGAGATATAATGGACTTTGAACACAGATATCAGGGAGCTTATAATGAAAATCATGACAGGAGACTACATTTGGGGGCTTAAAAGGGAAAATTATTTGTTGCTACTCGCAAATATAGAAAAACTGCTCATTTTTAACTTTGTAAATATGTTTCAGAAAGTTTAAAATAAAATTTGTGTAAATTTTATTTTATTTATGTAAATTTTATTTATTTTATATTTTTGGTTTACGTCCAAAACTAGCAAAAAATATTGAAATTTAGCCAGTTTTTTTTGTCAAAAATTCATCCTGTAAGTCACAAAAGCAAAGTTTAAAAGGAATAATGGGCATTTTCTGTTGTTTTGCAGTAAAGTGAGTTGGAAAATAACAGTTACTTGCCAGGAACAAAAACTGTGTTACATAGTGTAATCTCTCCTCACATCTCACCTGAGTTGTTCGTCAAGAACGCTGTAGGTATCAGAGTCTGGGCCCATCTTGCAGGTGCCGCAGGGATGGTACAAGGTACCAGCGAGGACTTTACTGTAGCACTCCCAGTACTTGTCCGAGTAGAGAACCTCGTGCTCGCACCCTGGTAGTACACGGTCGTGGAACACAGCATCGAAGTCCTCCTTTAATGCTGGCATCGATGCAAGTTTAAGGGAGAACTTTAACCCTGAGGAAGAATTGTTTAATAAAAATATATTAGGAATTAACCTTAATGGCCAAAGTTATTCTGTATGTTTATAAATCTTAGTTTCTTTCTTTAAATATGATGAAGAATACGAATATTTTCTGCATGTTCTATTCTTCATTATATTTTTGTTTTTAAGTAACACTCAAGACATGGTGTTATTCTCAGATATGTCTGCACACGCTGACTATCTTACAACATCCTCCTACTTCGTTTAATAATATTGCAACACTTTAACACTGCAGAGTATCCAACATCCCTCTGACCTGTTGAAGCATGAGACGGTTGTACAACATTTCGGAATTTTTATTGAGATAACGTTTCTCCTGTCAGTAGCTTCTTCAGACCAGTGCAAAGAAGAAAACAGGAAAAAGAGTAGGAGTTTCAGGTAATCAGTCCCTCAGCCTGGAATCGATTCCAGGCTATGGGACTGATTACCACACTTTTTCCAGGCCTTTTCTTTGTATTGAACTGAAGAAGCCAGTGCCTGGCGAAACGTTTCCTCGGTAAAGACTCCCAAATGTTGCACAAGTGTCTCATTCTTCAACTTGTCAGTTTTCTAAACAATTTTTCATATTCCACTGACCTACTGTCTCCATCTCAAGAGTTTCCAGTGACCTTCCTCTGTCTCATCATATCCTAGAATGTTCGCTTCCCTGTCTATTAACAACTCTTCACACAGTACTAACCTCTGATCATGGCTGCAATGTCTTCACACAGCACTAACCTCTGATCATGGCTGCAATGTCTTCACACAGTACTAACCTCTGATCATGGCTGCAATGTCTTCACACAGTACTAACCTCTGATCATGGCTGCAATGTTTTCACACAGTACTAACCTCTGATCATGGCTGCAATGTCTTCACACAGCACTAACCTCTGATCATGGCTGCAATGTTTTCATACAGTACTAACCTCTGATCATGGCTGCAATGTCTTCACACAGTACTAACCTCTGATCATGGCTGCAATGTCTTCACACAGCACTAACCTCTGATCATGGCTGCAATGTCTTCCGGATGATCGAAGTAGTTAGTATCGATGAGTGGTGCGTCCAGGGGGTTGGCAGAGTTGAGGGTGACGGAGCCTCTGCTCTTGGGTCTGGTCACAAAAGGACCTATGGAGAACCCCTCCCGACCTCCTAGACCGTGGAAGTATTGTTGGTAAAGCTGGGAAGGAATTATGGAGAGATGGGGAGAGAATAAATTAGGTTTATTGGCTAAGAAGATAATGGAGTTCTAAAAGAACAAATTATGTTTGACGGAGGAAGTTGAATAACAGGAAATGAATTTATATCCGCTGTGGAGAGGGAATAGACAAAAGAACTAAGGAATGGAAAAATAAATTATTTATTCAGAAAGGTTCGCCAGTTTGTCACACTTATAATCCAAATTAATAATAATTTTACGATATTTCGGACTATTTCCTGCTTACCACTTAAACTAAAATATTTTAGAGTCAAAATACCAAATGTCATAGAATTTATGAAAATTTTCACAGAATTAATTTTTAAAATATGTGAAATATGATGATTTAGGGATGTGTTATCAGGTATCCCAAACGTAAGACCATTAAGAGGTTGCCTGATTTTTTTTTCTTTTTTCTCCAACTAATCAGTTTTATTTGGCTCATAACTCGAGAATGTCTCATCCAATTGCCTTCAGATGCAAAACAGTTGTACAGGGTAACGGGGACCAAATTCTTGTAATACCTGGCATATTCTCTTGCCTTATAATCAAACTGGTTGAACCAAATCCCAGAATCCTGAAGTGACTTGAATAACTTCAAAATCCTCTGTGATGGAGCTTCTAACTTTCGAGAAAGATGCTCAAAAAAAAAAAAAACTCGACAACAGAGGAGAGTAAAATTCAACCATGTGTGTCTCGTAGCTTGATTACTAGAGCACTAAGCACCATGAGCACCCACTTTCTTTAACAGTCTCTAATGTGGTACTCCCTCAAAAGCCTAACTAAAATTCAAACAAACAGTTAACATTAATTGAAAAGAGGGTTTTGTCTGCCTTTCATAATAAAAAGTTCCGCATAGATACCAGAAATCCCTGAGGATACAGACACACTGTTCTACCCCCGGTACGGGTGGAGACATTAGGCTTGTTTCCCTAAGATACTCTTGTTCATGTGCACTTATCAGTAAAATAAGTACCTGGGTGTTAACTGACTGGTGTGGGTCGCACCCTGGGACAAAATTGACCTTATTTGCCGGAAATGCTCTACATAACAAGGGACTTTATATATATAACACTGATGTCAGTTAGATCTGTATACCTTGTACATATAGAAATGAAGATATTATTGATACAAGGAACCTGACTTACCTTCCTCTGCTTTGACTAAATTTAAAGCCTCTCATTCCACAGTCGCTATATAACCGCTATGGGTTTATCTCTTTCCTCTGATTAAAATATAAGAATTGTGAAGGGCATTATTCTTCAGTGGCTGATGACTCGTATCAAACGACTGGAACGTTTCGTGGGTTTAGGCTGTGTAGACAAAAAAAATTGAAGGATTCTGGGCAATAACTGGAAAATGCATCTTCTGGTCGGCTTGAAACTTTTAGTGCTGATGTGTTAGCCTCTTGGGAAACAATATTTTAATGTTAAGTTGTGTAACTTATCATATTCCAATTTTATTAATTAAATTGGTTTTACAGTATTTGACTTTATTTATTTACCTTATTTTAGGTACCTAAGGTCCCTCGGAAATATTTGAATTAGATTTGGTGTGTGTGACCTAATTTGGATATTAGCTTCCAAATGATGAGTTGTCAATGTCTCTTCTGATTCCTTTAAAATCTTCAACGCTAATATTTAAATTTATTATTAATTCATACAGGACTCTGTAGTGTTCCAGTCGTGTGGACTCTGTAGTGTTCTAGTCGTGTGGACTCTGTAGTGTTCCAGTCGTGTGGACTCTGTAGTGTTCTAGTCGTGTGGACTCTGTAGTGTTCCAGTCGTGTGGACTCTGTAGTGTTCCAGTCGTGTGGACTCTGTAGTGTTCCAGTCGTGTGGACTCTGTAGTGTTCCAGTCCTGTGGACTCTGTAGTGTTCCAGTCGTGTGGACTCTGTAGTGTTCCAGTCCTGTGGACTCTGTAGTGTTCCAGTCGTGTGGACTCTGTAGTGTTCCAGTCCTGTGGACTCTGTAGTGTTCCAGTCGTGTGGACTCTGTAGTGTTCCAGTCGTGTGGACTCTAGTGTTCCAGTCGTGTGGACTCTGTAGTGTTCCAGTCGTGTTGACTCTGTAGTGTTCCAGTCGTGTGGACTCTGTAGTGTTCCAGTCGTGTGGACTCTGTAGTGTTCCAGTCGTGTGGACTCTGTAGTGTTCCAGTCGTGTGGACTCTGTAGTGTTCCAGTCGTGTGGACTCTGTAGTGTTCCAGTCGTGTGGACTCTGTAGTGTTCCAGTCGTGTGGACTCTGTAGTGTTCCAGTCGTGTGGACTCTGTAGTGTTCCAGTCGTGTGGACTCTGTAGTGTTCCAGTCGTGTGCACTGAGACGCAGAGGGCTGGGGTTGTGAGACAGGGGACACCTTTCTAGGATCGCGCAGTGACAGAAATATTTTTATTTTTCAGATATAGGCCAACTTGGAAACAATTTTTTTACTGACAAATAATGACAATTGTTCGAGAACTCTGCTTATTAGTAAATCAATATTTATAAAGTTTAAAGCCCTTTTCTCTGTATTGGAATTAAAAAAAGAGAATTAATGTAATCTAATAATAAAGTACATTACAATTATGACTTAAAGTAACTTATCACATGGAACAAAGTTCAGTTTAAAAAACGATGAAAGGGTGGGAAAGAGGGATTAAAAAAATGTGATAAAACATGCAAGGAAAGAGTATAAAGAAGGAAACTTACATCTTTCTTGAAGCCGAGAATGTATGGGGTTACCAGTCCGAAATCACTACCGAGAGTAAGAGGAGTAAAGGCTATTTGTAACTCCGGCCAGAGAGGGTCTCCAGACCCTGTCACCGGCCAAGCGTAGGCTTCACTGGACACCGCCAGTGTCAGCGCTCCTGGGTAGTCATGGCCAAAAATAAATCATAAATACATCTATGTGAAAAATATTACACGGTTTTTTAAATTATTTCCATTAATAACCGATCCATTGATCGGTGTATTTCATATTTTTTTCTGAAGCCCACTTAAAAGACTTGGTTGATGTCCACTTGGAGATTTGCAGTGTCCTCAGTGGAAGACAGTGTCATGAAAATTCTGGTATCATTATCAAAGGACACAGTGCTGTGGCTTACATCTCTATGTCAGATATGAGAATAAAGAAATGGAAGAAATAATGATGGTATGAAAAGAAAAAGTGACGTGATACTGAATAGACGCCATGTTGGCTGTGCCATCCGTTGCCAGATGCTGGAGAAACTCAGGGGTTTACGATATAATACACGTGATAGCAGTGTAAGTGAATATGAAGCAAGTATTTCAACACCCCAGCAGTTTCCCAAGAATTCAGTGATATGATAAATGACCTCAGTCTATCAAAGCAAGCATCTTAACCTATAACATCCGAACTAAAAGAAAAGAATTGTCTACAACAAGAAGTTAAAATAACAGCTTATCGGAAAAGAAAGGTTGAACTCCTTCCTTACTACAACCTGATGAATAATTTGTATACTGCAATAGCATCCCTGGACTTCTTCGAATGGGACTCGAATATCGACCAGGAGATTAGTGGCTGTTTATAGACAGCTCCATCAGAAGCTTGAAATGTGTCTTATTGATTAATGGCAACCAATATACATCTCTTCCAAGTGCTTACTCAATAAAGCTTGAAGAAAAATACGAAAATATCAAAATGGTCTTGCAGAATTTTTGCTACCACGAGCATAAGATGTCTGTTTGTGTTGATCTGATGGTGTTTGGGCAACAGGGGGAATATACCTTTTTCATCTGTTTGTGGGACATTAGATCTAAGTCAGATCATTGGACAAAAGCGACATGAACTTGAAGACGAAACATGACTATAGGTGCAACAAACATCATTAACGAGCCATTGGTTGACATGGATAACATTATACTGCCAACACTCCACATTAAGTTATGGCTAGTGAAGCAGTTCATTAAGGCCTTGAACAAAGATGACAAATGAACGATCTGCAATCTGGATTAAGTATGGAAAAACTGAAAGCTGGAATCTTTGATGATCATCAAATTCGAAAGCTTATCAAGGAATTTAATTTCCCAAAATGTGTGAATGGTATACAAGTTTCTGCATGGTGCAGTTATGTGTCAGTTGTCAAGAACTTCTTGGGTAATCACGGAGAAGACAATTATGAAGAACTGGTGCAAAACAAGCTTTAAGAATTTAGGTACTAATATGATCATAAAGGTCTACTTTCTCCTTAACCACTTAGACAGATTTCTACATAGTCTTTGTGAGGTCAGTGAAGAACAAGGGAAGAGATTCCATCAAGATATAAAGGTGATGGAGGAAAGGTATCAAGGCAGATGGAACACATACATGATGGCAACCTATTGCTGGAACCTCCAACGGGACTGTCCTGATGACCAGTATGGAAAAAAATCGTACAAATAACATTCTCACATGCAGTAATTTGTGATATCTGAATTATCTTAATGTTAATTTCTTATTAAATAGAATGAAGTACTAGTATGTATTACATAATTTGACTTCTGCATGATCTAAAAGACAATTTCAATGTGATTTATTAGTTATTCCCACCTGATCAATATATTTTTCAGATCTTTTATGTTTTTCAATGGGATATCAAATGCACAAGTAGCGAAAATCGTAAATTGCATACACAAATTGATGCATTGTTCTGGACGGCTTTCCTTCTCATATTTCATTGTTCTGGACGGCTTTCCTTCTCATATTTCATTGTTCTGGACGGGTTTCCTTCTCATATTTCATTGTTCTGGACGGGTTTCCTGTCATATTTCATTGTTCTGGACGGCTTTCCTTCTCATTTTTCTTTTCTGGACGGTTCCTTCCTTTTTTCATTTTCGGAGGGCTTCCTTCTCATATTTTACACTTTACGAAGGTTTTTATTTGTTAAAACAAATTTTAAATTTAACAATGCATCTTAAAAACCTAATATAGGTTAAATGTTGTATTGAATAAGTAGACAAATTGCGACCCTAACACCTCAAGCAGGCTATACATAGCTGGGGAACCTGGGAATGTTTTTGCACAAGCACTGTGGCGTCAACCTCCTACGAGATACAAACTCAACCCCCACTGGTCTTCCAAAGTTATCGCAGCACATCGCCTTAAAGGGCCTTTCCCCAACAAATCGTGGATACAATTTTTTCTCCGTCAGACCCTTTGTATACTCCTACTGCTTTTTTTCAGTTAAGGGGGGGCCCACGCTCAACAATCAGGGTTTTGGGGTTAAGATTGTTAAGTAGCTGTCCCTAGAATATGACCAAAACTAATAGATCCTTACTATAAAGTCAAGGACCTCGAATTTAAAAGGGCCCCCCAAGTTAAAGGGTTTTTACAAATTCTATAATCTGAATACTGCAGGAAGTCCTTCACTCACTGGTGTCTTGAAGAAAAAAACCAAAGGGGAATCTGATTATTTGACAAATAAGGGATTACTAGTACTTTTTTTTCCATCTCAATAATCAGTCCTTTTCAGTGCGTGCTGATGAGATTTTTTTCCTGGGGGTCCTTCGGTTTACCCAAACAACCAATTACACATTTTAAATGGTCCTTCAAACCAATTGGGGAATACTATTAATCAACAGATTTAATCTTAGCTGGCCAATTCCCCTTAAAACTTTTTTGCAAAGTTAGGTTAATTTTAGAAAGCCAGATTTTCAAGTGAGCTGAAAATTTATTATTTCAGGATTTACAACAACCAAAGAGGCAAATAAACTTGTAAGTTTAAATTTGAAGTGTTAAAAACAAGCCAAGTACTAAGTAGCTGTAAATTTTATTATTTATGTGATTTACAAGTAGCCAGGTAGGCAAGGATTTTAAAATTTTTTTTATTTACAATGATTTAAAAGTAAGCAAACCATACCAGGGCTAAAAATAGAACCCCGATCAGAAGTCTCTCTTTGTTTACAACGTGTCTTACATTTCGTGAGTCATTTTTACAATAAGCAAGTGGGCAAGCAACTTGTAATATAATTTTTTTAAAGAATTGCAAGTCAAGTTCAGCTAAAATTTATACACTAATTTAAACAGTTATAAAATAAAGCAAAATTAACGTTTTCATTAAAATTTAATTAAAAAGCTAGGCCCATTAGGCCAAGTTTGTTGACGCCAACTTTTTAGCACTTACGTTCATAAGCAAGTGCAACCAAGTGAATTTTTAAAAAAATAAAGAACATTTTCCTGGTAAATTTTCAATGTCATCGCTAAATTTTAATGGGGGATTTGTAATCTGCACCAAGGCAGCATAAACCTGTAACATAACCGTCGTTAACAAAAATTTTGCCAAGTCCTGCAACTATAAACCGCTTATAGACACAATCGCTAGATTAATCTGCTTAAAACCATAACATTCCATTACATTTGTATGGCACAGTCACTCCCGGAATTCCCAAGACCGGGGGTTTTCCCGGGAGAGTTTATCTGGAGAGGGTTCCGGGGTCAACGCCCCCGCGGCCCGGCGTACCAGGCCCCCCTTTATCAGTGTCCCGGGATGCGACCCACACCATCGACTACACCCCAGGTACCCATTTTACTGAGGGGGAACAAGAAAAACAGTGGAAAGAAACACGCCCAATGTTTCTACTCGGGCGGGGAATCGAACCCAGGCCCTCGCCGTTGAACGAGACTTTAAAACCACCAGGCCACCAGGGGTGCAAAGATTTTCAAGCGCCAGGGGCTAAAGTACTAAAAATTTAAGAAGTTTAGATTGAAGGTAATGATATTTTTACATTGTAGAAAGTTTTTTACAAGTGGCAATTTCTTTCATGAGCATTAAACGGTTCAAAATAACGTCATCCGGGCAAAACAGGTTTACACGACCAGGGGGTTAAATGAAAAACGGCCATCGGGGCAACCGAACTACTCAAAATAAAAATTGAGCTATTTAAAAAAGCCAACATACGATCATATTCATTTGAAAATTTGCGACCAAACTGTTGGGGGGGGGGTTAGTTTTGGGGCTAACGTGTACTTTTGATTCAACCATTAAGAGATTCGAACTCATCTATTCTCACCCAACTCATATCGTGTAGAGAGCGGGGCTAAAAAAAGTACAAACTATGCCGTACCAACTAAAACACACCTCGTAAGAAAATTAAGTTCCCAAACCTTTTTTCGCCCTAATGAACAAAAGGGGTCTATGACAGCCCACAAGGGACGCTTTACACACGATGGGCCCGAGACAACAAGAGTAGATGTGGATTTAAAGACCAAAAAAACTGCCTAAACTTTTAGGGGAAAATTTAAAGGCCTAAAGACAGCGTTCTCCGTTAAAAATTTTCAAAACCTATACTGTTAAAATAATCTGAGGATACTGTTGAAAACCGGTATAAAATCTGAGGATCTTTTGAGAAGCTCGTATAACTGAGGATACTGTTGGGGAAGCTGGGTATAAACATAAAACGCGGGGGCTGTGTAAATTAAGAAAAAAAAACGAAGCTCTAAGGGAAAAATTAAAGGCTAATAACCGGTACTGACTAATAGCCGGGACACAACAGCCACACTCCAGCCAAAATGTTGCCCAGACTGCCTCGTTATACGCTTTTGGTTTAATTTCCGTTTGATGGACATTTAAAGGGCCCAAATAGACAAAAAATGATTTACTGATGTGGTCAAACAAAGGCAAAGCCTTAGATTTACTCCGACACTACCAAAACCACTATTTTTATCCCAAACAACCGGGAGTCAATAAATTGACACATGTGCAACTTTTGGGGTATCTTTATGAGGAAACTTTTCGCCACCAGGGGTTTAAATTCCATACAAAGAAATCTTGAAGAACAGATTTTTAATACTTGGGAATTTCTTCTTTTGCCTAATCTTTGGGCACACCTACTTCAATTGAACAAATGTGACACGACCTAGACTGCTGCACCTCTCCTGCCAAGGGTTTTATAACCCTTCTCCGCACAATCCGAATTCTTTAAAGTTTTGATGGACTGACCACACGACTCAAGGTTGAGGACTATTACCTCACTCCCCCTGTTCTTCAAGACCCCTTTTGTGGGGCTGATGAAGCCACGTGGGGGGAAACTTTCCTAAATAAAAAACCCCAAAGATTCACATGGTCAAAATTTTAAACTGTCGGTTTCCTGAACCATTCATCCAACAGCCGGGATCAATTGAAAAGACATTTTTGGGAAAAAAAACCATACCGGGAAAGTTTTAAAACCCCGCGAAAGGTCTCAAAACTCCAAACCTCGCTTTAGCCACTGGGCCACAGCTTAAATAAGATTCATCCACTAGGTAATTCCCACGCTACTAGCCATGGCTAACCATGCTTGGAGTTTTGAGACCTGACCGGGGGTTAAACCCCACCCGGGGTGGGGTTTGTTTGCTTTTCAGTCATTACGTTTTTCGTAGTCATTTTTAAAAACCCCGAAAAAAAGATATGAATGGTATGGGCGTTGAATTGAGGCTTGTTTTCAAGACCGTAGAGCTTAGAAAGAATTGAATTTATGAGTCCAACAGTTTCGAAGATTTACATGACATAATTTTCTTGACCGAATCAAACACGCCCAGTTGAATGCCCCCAATTGATTGACCCCCGTCAGGGGGGGAAAATGTTTAAGGGAGAAATGGATAAGGGGACAGTATAGCCGGGGAAACGTGGGGGTACAGAGTTTATATTTTTAATCATCCCTAAAAGGGTTTTGTCCAAATCAAAAAACATTTCCCGCCATGGGGGAAAAATTAAATTATTTTTAAATTTATAATAAAAAAGAAGCGCTAACCCCAAAAGGGGCTATACGCGTGCAGGGGGGATAAAGAGTAGGAAAGAATGTGATAATGAGGGACAGCATACCCCTCGAGCTGTCGGGGACAGATTTTTAGAATTTTGATCACCCCCCAAGAATAGATACCCTTAAAAACCGTTTACTTTTCAGAAAAAAGATAGATCACTACTGAAACCTGACACAACAGGGAAAAAGCTGGGAATGGCTGTGTAAGGGGAAGGGTCGTAAAAACGGATTCAAGGTGTCTGCTACGACTTAAAAAATAATCGGGGGGCCTCCCCGGGGGAGATGTATTCCCCCCGCTCTGAAACTCGTAAGGTTGTTTCGGGCTACATCAGAGGAGTTTCTCTTCCCCGCTCTTCGTTTTTTATTTTCTTGCGACTGCTAGTTCTTAAACACTACCGGGTTCAAAGATAAAAAGAAAAAGGGAAAGAATATGATAAGGGGAAAAATATTGGGGCGGTCCCCTAGTGGTTGCCTCCCCTTTCAAAATGGAATTTACCCCCAACATGAGTTTATTTTTAATCACTTTATTTTGGGATAGTTTTTCCTAAGTCAGTGGGAAATTTTTTAATAAAAATTCCCAAAATTCCTTGGGAAAATTTTGGGGCGCTTTGGGAAAAAAAAAGTCCCTTTGGGTTTGGAATATAAAAACTTTTATTTTTTCGCCATTAAGTTTGTGAAAAAATTTAAAAAAAATCTTTTCCATTTTTTCTAAGGTGTTCCCCGGAAATTTTTTTTAAAAAAAGGGATGGGGGGTTTTCCCCCCCCCCATTTGGTGAAATGTTAAATTTTTTGTTTTTTATATTTTTCCTTAATTTTTAATTGCAAAATTTTTTTTTCATATTATTTTTTTAATTTCCCTTTATGTTTGTATTCAGTTTTTGGGAAATCAATTTTGGTTGGTTTGGGTTTTGGGGGGATATGCTTTTCAAGTTTTTTGTCATTATTTTGTGTGTTATATTAGTTTAACCATGCCCTTTTTTAATTGATTTTTTGTAACCGTATCATATTTTTTTGTTTTTATTTTTGGGAAATACAAAATTTTGTGTTCTTTGGGTCATGTTTTAAATTGATTTTTTTTTTGGTCAATTTTTGGTTTTGTTTTGGGATTTTTGGGGGGTTATCCCATAATTTAAGGGTTTTTAAGTTTTTTTGGGGGTTTAAAAAGTAACATTTTTTAAATTTTTGGGATCTTTGTTTGGCTTTTTTTTTTTGATAAAAAATTTTTTTGACCTGTCATTCTTAGTTGAGGGGGTTAGGGTTTTCTAATTTTTGGGTGGTATTTCAAATTTTTTTTTTTTTTAAAACAAATTTTGTCTGTTTTTGGGGAATAATGTTTTGTCTTTTTAAAAGTTTTTTTGGCCCCATGACTGATTTTGGTTATTTTCCTTTCTTAAATTTTTTCATTTTTAGCTTAGTTTTGTTCAGTTTAATGTTTTTTTCCCCATTTTTAAATTTTGGTTTACCCATTTTGTGTTAAAAATTTTTTCATGACAATTTTGTAATGTTTGTTATATGTCAGCTTTTTTGAAACTAGTTTTGGTATATAAGTCATTTAAAAAAGAAACATGTAATTTTTCCTGAATAGTAATGTCAGGTTATATCTTTTTTTTTGTGTTATATAAATAAGTGTTTTTGATTGATTTAGTTTCTTAAGTTTTTTACTCATGTTTTTTTGGGTGGAACTCAATTTTAAGTTTTTTTTATGATTTTTTGTGTTTTTTGTCAGTTTTTTTTCATGTTTTTTTAAAAAGTTTATCTTCTTTTTTAAATGATATTTTTTGTGATCAGTTCATTTTTTTTTGTTTTTGGTGATGTATGAATGTTTTTAAAAAAAACAAATTTTTTTTTTTTTTTTTTTTTTTTTTTTCATCAATGAAATGTGGAATGAGAAGTTTTTTTGGTGATATTGAGATGGCAAATGTTATTTGTGAAATTCAATTTATTTTAAGATTTTAAAGTTATCTGGGGGGTTTTCAAGCTTTTTTTTGGTTTCCAAGTTGTTTGGAATTTTTCCAATGCAATTTTTAGTGTTCCAATGTCTTTTTTATAGTTTCCAATGTTTTTTTTGCAATGCTTCATGTTTTTTAGTAGTGATCCAATTTCTTAAGTGATCCATTTTGTTTGGAAAGTTCCAATTATTTTAAAGTTTTTCCAGTTTAAAGTGTTCCAAGATTTTTAAAAGTGTTCCAATGTTTTTTGGAAGTGCTCAAAGTATCTGGAGTATTAAAATGTTATCACCAAATCTATTTAATAATGGTGTTTGAGTTCCTGCAGGGAAGGAATGGACGAAGATTTAGCAAAAAACTGACAGAGTAGATTTTTAAAATTTTAAAAAATGAAAGTGATCTGTGGTCGTGTAAAAGTGATCTTGGGTTTAGTTTTGAGGGGAAAGGTTAAAATAGTTTGTTTTAGTGATCTTATGCCTTGTCCTAAGAGTTCTTAGATAAACAGTAATCATTTATATGGATTTGGGGGAAAGTGATTTTTGTGAAAAATATCTTATTAAAAATGTTAATTTTTATTGAGTTTATATTTTGGTGTCTTAATAAATGATTTGAGGTATGTTATAAAAAAGTGTTGTTTTGGATCTTAGTGCCTTGTTCAAAAAGTTTTTTAGATAACGGTAAATATAATATGGAGTTTGGATTGGATTATCATGCTTAGATTAGGTTTTTCTGACAAAGTGACTGATTTAGTGGCTTGCCCTTTGTGATTTAAAATTATTATAATGACTTAGTAATCGTCTTAAGCGTTTTTTAGATGTTCGCGAATGATATGGATTTTGGGGAACATTATTTTTTTGGTTGTGAGATTGATGGCTGTTAGCGGGCTCAGGCTCCTCCTGGTAGCTATCCATAATCTCTAAATTAAAAACCAAATTCGTCAGCAAAGAATGGGGTTTTTTGTTCAAATTTTTCTTGAATGACCAAGGCAACCCCAGAAAGTGCATTGTTTTATTTTTTATTTTTTGTTGTAAAAAGAGAAAATTGCGAACATTAGAGTAAAAAAAATCGTTTTTAAATTTTTAAATGAAAAAAGAAAAAATTTGGGGATTATATTTTTGTTTCTTACCCGAAAACGGGAAAAATGTTTTACCATTGGGGTCAAGTATTTTGGTAATTGGGGTTTAGATAATTTTGTAAAAGGTGACATCGCCTTCTTGCTTGACACCATCTGCCTGACCTCACCCAAACATTTAAATTTTACATCTCGAGTCTCAGTCGGGGAAAACACAGGTCGTGAATTTTTTTTTTTTTCATTATCAAAACATGGGAAATTTATCCTGCTGGGGGTTTTTAACAATTAGAAAGTATTAAAAAGTTGGGGTTGGTCTTTGTGGGGTTTTATGAAAAAAAAAAAATAAATGGATGGGGTGAGACAAGTGAAATTTTTTGACTTTTTTGGTTTGTGAGATTTGGGGACTTGACAACGTGGTGCTGGGAAATGAAAATAAATTGAAAGTTAAGACTTTAGTGTTTTTTTGGACTTCTTTTAAAAGGGATTGAGAAAGTTTTTTGGGTTTTGAGACAGAGCCCCGTGATTATATTAAATAAACTCTCTATGTGGATTCAAGGAGATGGGGGAGGGGGAGGATTTTTTTAGAGTTTTAGTGCAATTTTTTTGTATTTTACTGAAAAAAAGGTATATGATATTTTAAAAAAAAATATAGAAGTAAATTTGTTGAATAAAGATTTGGGAAAGTGAAAATTATAAAAAAAAATTTTGATGAATTATCAAAATGCTGTTGTGGTTACGAGTGAAAAGTTATGAAAGAATTTTTGTGATTATAGTTTTAAATTGGACTCAAAAAAAATTGGTTTTTCAAAAAGAGAAAATTTTTTGTCTATCATTGAGTGGGCATGTTACTAGACTGAAAATGTCTACCAATTTTGCTCACCATTTTAAAAACGGTAGGGTTTACCCTTAAAAAATATTACCCTTGGTTATTATACCATTTGGTGAATGCGTCTACCTTTTTTGTTTACCCGAGGGGCTGGGAGTACAAAACGTGACGCAACATTAGGGTATGCCTACAGGAACCCCGGACGTCACACCCCCCTTGTTTTTCTTGACGGTCAGTGACGCACCCTCACTATCTTTTATTTTTTTTTTTTTTATTTTATTGAGGCATATCTTTTACAGGGAAACATAAAACAACATAAATAGAATAGACATACCGAGAAAAATGACACATAAAGAAAATATCACACACACAACACACACACAGCGGGCTACAAAAAGATCTGACGGGTACAAGCCGGTCCACAACTGGGTCCTAGAATTTAAAACCCCCCAAATGCAAAGTCATGAGATTGGGGAAGGGGAAAAAAACCGCAACCAATATAGTTTTGATGGCCAAAAACTGCAAACCTCACTAAAGGAAAAAGACGGGGTGAGTATAAACACCGAGCTATCTCCCAGGCGCACATCAAACAGTAACTGCTCAGCATACGGGGCCTGGCAAACCCGGTTTGCGTTCCGATACCTCAGTAAGGACTCGTTTAAGACTCTGTACACCTCACTCCGGCCCATACGGAGTATGCAGCACCATTTGGAATCCACACCCATCAAGCACGTCAAGAATTTAAAAAATGCAAAGGGTTTTCAAAAGACTATCCCAGACTACGGGGGTTTTTCCTTTAAAAAGGTTGAGGGAAAAACGGCCTGACGACACTGGGGGCCAGGAGGGGCAGGGGGGAATGATAACGAAATTAAAATACGCGCGGAATAGACGAGGTGGGGCAAAGCGGGATTTCCAGAGAGGGGCAAGACACAAGAGGCACAATTGGGAAATTGAAGACCAATGAATCAAAGATGTTAGAAATAATTTTTTCGCATTTAAATACAGGGCCCTGGAATAGCCTAAAAGTGTGTGGTGGGGGGCAGGAACCTACATAGTTTTAAGCGAGGGATGATAGAGCTCATGGGGCAGGGGGAGAGAGGACCCCAGTACAATCAGCGAAAAAGGCGGGGCCAGGACGTACTCGACCCCCAAACCCCAAAAGGTGAGTACAAATAGGTGAGTACACGTTTTTTGTACACGAGAAAACCCGACCAAAAAACGATAAAATTTTTCAACACACTTACACACCATTTAAGCAAACCGTCAGATATATATATACGAAAAAAAACTTAAATTGTCTGTCCACTTCAACAAAATGTGACGTGCAGCGGGCCAGAACAACATACCGTTAAGTAGTAAAGAAACATCACACATAATATTAAGTAAAAAAAAACCATTCCAATAACTTTCCCCTACCTGGGTTAAATCAACAGAATATCTGTATCCCCGGGGCTACAGAAGTTCGATCCCCGGAGCTACAGAAGTATCGTATCCGCCGGGGCTACAAAATACTTTTCCGCCGGAGCTACACAAACCCCGCCAAACACACTGGCCAATTACTGAAATAACTGTCGTTTACACATCAAATTTAAAAGAACAAAAACAAAAAAAAGAAGGGAAAACGCAAAAGGTCTACTGAACCACGGGAGCATTCCATGTCCCCCCCCCTGTCGGATTAGACCATGACCCCCCCCCCCAGGATATTTCAAAACCCCTTCATCTGATCCTCCATCAAAGGGTGGGGGCCTCACCCGACCCGCACACAACTTCAGGTCCCAACCACACCCTCCACACCCCCTCATGATTTATCTAACCTATTTTTTTAAAAAACACAACTTTTTTTGCCTAATAACGTACCGGAGTTTATTTCACTATCCACAACTCTATTACCCAAAACCCTGCTTTCCTAATCCTTCCGAATTCAATTTTTTCAAATTGAAACCATTCTGCGAGTCCTGTCTTTGGGTGGAAAATTTTCAGCACGCTTCTACTCCCTTTTTTTATTCCTGTTTTCCATTTAAAACTTCGATCATATCCCCCCAATTCTACGCCTTTCGGAAGTCAGATTCGGCCCCATTCTATCCCAAGGAAGATTTCGATACATGGATCACTTCGTCATCCTCCTTTGACGTTTTCCAGAGCATTTATACCATTTTGTAATACGGTGATCAGAACGAGCAGCATATCAAAAGGGCCAACCAAAGGAATAAGATTGAAAACAACCTGAGGACTTCTTTTTTTAAAATTTTAGATATGAAGCCAAGGGTTCTGTTTGCTTTATTGCGAACACTAATGCCGTTTTCTTGGTTTTTAGATTACGCTACCAAACCCTAAATCCTTTTCCAATCAGAGTATTAAGATCTCATATTTATTTTTAAAGGGCATGGTTATTTTCCTGTCCCATTATATATATAAAATTAAATATCTGTCAACAAATTTCACAGGGTGACGTTACTTTGCTCTGGAAACCTGTTTTGTGCCTTGAGTGGGGCCTGTACTTGAGTGCTGACCTAACTTGGCTCTGTGAAAAAAGTTCTTGTTGCCCCCCGGACGAACCAATCCCTCCCCCCGAGCAACTTTACCAGCAACTTAAGGAAGAATTGAGGGCAGCGAAGTGGAGATACGGGGATTGCCGAGAAAAAAAGGATTTGTAGTAGTCCTTTTCGATCCTCAGTTCAAGAAGGGATCGTGGTCAGTGGCGACAGCAGGGGGCAGAAATTTACATCAAGAAGACAAGGAAACCAGAAACATGAAGAAGAAAGAGACTGCTGTGGAAACTCCCTGGGAAACCTCCAACGCATTCTCGTCTACCCACGAATGTGATCTACTCGGGGTCGCCCCAAAGAACGACAACAAGGGAAAGGGAAGAAAAATTTTGTTGTTGGGATAGCCAGGTTAATACAGGATAGGCATCTGCTTTTAAGGGCAGGAGTAGGTACAAAGGGAAAGCCCTTTCCTGGGGGGGGGATGAAAATTTTTAGCCGGCTTGAAAACATCATGAACTAATGGGATAAACCTTTATTGCCTCATCTGGGGGCAATAAGTAGGCAAGCTAAAGTAGGATTTAGTTTGAAAGTTCAGGGCAGTAAGACTTATTAGGGAAAAAGGGGGGGGCCCGTTAATGGCATTTGCCAAAAGAGTGTTTGGGAATGAATGGTTTTCCCAAACAATTTGGGATTATTGTTGGGTGGAAAAAATGAAGGATAATGCGTACCCTCTTTTACAAATGGGGCAACTTCAGGCCGAAATACATGTAGCCCGGGGGGGGTTACTTACCAGGGGAGGTTTTGGGGTTTTTTTTTGCAACTCATTGAGGGGGTTTTTTAGGACTTTAAACTGGGTTAGTTAAGGTATGGTTTTTGAAAAGTTAAAATGATATGGATATATTGACTTTTGCTCTGATATTAAGAATCTTAATAGTAACTGCATGGAGTAACTCTGGGTAATATAATTTTGAAATTTTTAAAAACAAAGTGAATAGGAAAAAAGTGCAGAAAAAAAAAACATTGATTTTTTTATCTAAATCGAAATGCAAGAAAAAAAATTAATAACTCGTTTGGGGAGCATTTGGGTGGAAATTTGATACTTGCATTAAAATAAACGTGGTATGAAATTTTAAGGGGTCGGGGAAAACTGCTGATGAATATTCAGGGGTTTTAATTTTTCAAGGGAAATTAAAAGGGGAAGGGGGGGGGTTTGATGTTTTTCGAGAAAATATTAATTGTTGCATAAAAAAAGGGGAAAAAAAAAATGGACATAACAAGTTGTTTGGGGAGATTTGTGGGGGGTCAAGAAAAATAATTCTAGTGTAATATACCGACCTCCAGCTTGGGTCACAAGAGGGAAATTCTTTGGGGGCGAAAGTTAGGGCTTCTTTTGGGCACAGTAACGTAGTCATAGTAGGACTTTAAATTTTTGCCAAATTTACTGGGAATTTTTTGACAGGGGAATCTAGAGTCCATGACTTTATGGGAAAAAGTTCGGACTGTTTTTTGAAACAGAGGAACTGAACCTACCAGGGGTAATAATTTGCAGACCTATCTTGTCAATAAGGAAACACCGTGAAAACTGGAGATCACTGAAACTTGGGGCAATGATACAAATCCATCACCTTTAGCATTAATTGGGAATGCAAGAATAAGATAATACAGTAAAATCCCCGTTTTGTTCTGCCGATTTTTAATGGGCTTTGGGAACTCGTCTAATCTTGATTGGGTTATTAGCTAAAGATTTTATTTAAATAACATACTTAGAAAAGAACGGATCTCTTTTTTTGATTGTTTTCTTAAAAGTACACATGCCCAAGTATATACATTTCCCCCGAGAGAAATTAGGCTAATAATAACATCCCAAATGGGTTAACGGAGGGTAAAGCAACTATTTGGGGAGAAAAAGGGGGAATTTATACCATCAGAAGAGGAGAGTTAACCTTCTGACCAAAAGTTTGCTTTTAAAAAAGAATAAAAAGGGGGATTAAAAGCTAAACTGACATGAAATTAGAGTCGCTAATGAATCAAAGACAACCAAAAGGGGGGCTTTCAAATTAAGGGCAAGGGAAGGGAAAAAATAGGACCTCTGAAACAGGAAGGACAGCTGACGGATAAAAACTGGAAATGTGTTCCTTATTTAATGACAATTTTTGTCGTTTTTTCACAGGAAAATGTAAATGAGATTCCAGTAATTAAATTTTTATTCCTGATGAATTTAAAACTAATATTACTGTCACAGGGGCAGGTTTTTTAAACAAAGACAAACGAAACAAATAATCCCCGGACCCGATGAGTTTTTTTCAAGGTACTTAAAGGGAATGCAGATGGAGCTTAGTCAGCCAATAACGAGTGTATTCAATCGTCCATCCTTTACCAGTGTTGTGCCAGAGATGTGGAAGATGCTAAATGTGGTTTCCTATATCAAATCAGGGGATAAGTCCACTCTTCAAATTACCGTCCAATATGCCTGACATCTATAGTGGGCAAGTTTATTAGAATCAATTATAGTTTACATTATCAGAAGTACACCTTGAAGAGCATACCTTGATAAATGAAATCTCAGCATGGTTTCCACGAGAGGTCGTTTCCTTGCTTACAAACTTACTGACGTTCTTCAATGAATACATTTGAGGCAGTTGACAGTGATAAGGAATATGTAATTGTTTTATTTGGAATTTTAGTAAAGCCGTTCGACAGAGTACCTCACAAGAGGACTCTTAGAAAAAGTGCAGCTCATGGTAATTGGAGGTAAAGTTCTAGCATGGATTGAGGATGGCTTACCAATAAAAGCAGAAGTTACATTTAATGGAGTGAAATCTGTAGGGATTAGGCCACTAGTGGCGTTCCACTAGTTCAGTTTAGGCCCTCTCCTGTTCATAATTTACATTAATGACCTTGAGAAGGGATTACTAGTGACATGTGTTAGTTTGCTGATGATACCAAAGTAGGCCGTATTATTCACTCTGAGGAGGATATCAATGAAACTCCAGACGATTTAATCAAATTAATGTCCGGGTCTGAAAAATGGCAGATGAAGTTTAATGTGATAGAAGTGTAAGGTACTTGCCCTTTAAGAAAATAACCCTCGAACTATAATCTAGTGAAGTAAGCTTGTCATACAGATGTGAAATAGACTTGGGAGTCATGGTAAGCAGAATCTAAAGCCAAGACAGCAGTGCCTTAGTGTGCGCATCAAGGCAACAGATTACAGTGGAGTTATCGCAAGAAGTATAAGTAACAGAAGTCCAAAAGTTATTTAACACTCTATACATCACTATGAGGCCCTCATTTAGATTATCTGCATCAGTTTTGGTCTCCTTACTACTACAGGATGGACATAGACTCATTAGAGAACATACCAGAGAAGAATGACATAAAATGATTTATGTGTAAAGAACCTCACGTATTAAGATTGACTTAAAGCCTAAATCGCCACTCTTTGGAGAGGCGTAGAATGAGGGGAGACATCATTGAATGTATAAGTGATGACTGGCATAAACCAAGGAGACATTAATTAAAGTACTGAGTGTCAGAACCAGTAAGAACCAGAATAATGATTTAAGTTGGATAAATTTAAGATTTAGATAAGGACATAGGTAAGGTACTGGTTTCTAACAGAGTTGAGATGCGGTGAACAGTCTTCCCAGGGGGGTGATAGTGGCTAGGACCTTTGTGTAGCTTTAGAAGAGACTGGACAAATATATACGCTGGAGGGCTGGGTTTGATTGGTGTCATGGGTGTACGGATTATTTTCTTGGGTGCTTTATAAGATCGTTTTTGATAAGGTCCTGCCTCGTATGGCCAGTAGCTTCTGCAGTGTTTCTACATTCTTATGTTTCTATGTTTCTTAATATCACAGCACATCTTCTGTAACCTAATGCAAACACGTAATAAACTAACCCTATCACAACCTTTCACAAGAAACACGATCAAGTTGCAAAGTCAGTCGCTTCAACACTCTGGAAATATAAACACATATGCAGTATAATGTAACCTTTTGACTACGTTTCGCCCACGACAGTGGCTTTTTCAAGTCACAAACAGAACTACCTGGGGTGAAGGAACGCGCGTTCCTTCCACCCCAGGTAGTTCTGTTTGGACTTGAAAACCACTGTGTGGGAGAAACGTATCAATAAAGGTTCACATATACAGAATATGTGTTTTAATTTTCCATTGTGTCGGTAGTTTAGACCATTTATTTCCATCGCTTCAACACTCTTACCCCCACCCCCTCTCCCCCTCCATTGAGCAACCAACCCACTGTCTCTCGTTCAGTATCATACCGGTCACTCATTCTCCTAGCTTTACATGACAATAAGCCTGTCAACATGCAACAGTAATCACCTATCTTGATTTCATCTTGTTGTACCTGTAAGGGGTTTTACCTTCACCACACTACTTACCCCTTATGGAAGACTTTACCAATTGTGTGAGTGTGATCATTTTGATACACACCCAGAGTGTCTACCACACTGTGTGTGATTTGCAATTAATTCGAGGTAGAAATGTCCACCACTTGTATTACCTCTAATATGACCCAATGTATTCCCGGAAGAACCTTCACTGACATTCAGGGGCAGGAAAATCGGCAACTGGGAGGTGAACAGGAGCGCAACCATTCAGTCTAACCACCACAATTTGCCGCATGCTTTTTTTCCGTTTGCCTAGGTAATTCATAAAACACTATCTAAACTTTCAATTTATTTTTTTATTTATTAAGTATATATATAATACTATCCTTCCCTGAAAACTGAGCTCTTCTCAGTACTCACAGTTGTGCTCGAGTGGGGACCGCTTATTCACGGGAATGGAGGGGGGGAGGCAGCTGAACACAGACACTCCTTTGTACGTTCTCTGGATGACAATTATGGGCGATTATAAGAACATAAAACATAAGAAAGGGGAACACTGCACTGGACCTGTTGCCCATACTAGGCAGGTCTTTACAATTCATCCCACTGAACAAAGCATTGACCAACCCAATTTTCAATGCCAACCAAGAAACAAGCTCGATGTGCAAGTCCCTCTCAAATCCAACCCCTCCCACTCATGTACTCATCCAAACCCAAATCCGAACCACACCCAAAGTCCCAGCCTCAACATCCAACCAGGAGACTGTTCCACTCATCACTACCACTATTTCCCAAACCAAATACTTTTCCTATGTCCCTTTTCTAAATCTAAACTTATCTAATTTAAATCCATTACTGCGGTTCTCTCGTGGAGAGATAGCCCAAGACCTTGTTAATATCCCCTATTTAATTATACTATCTTCCTCTTGTACACTCGTATCAGGCCTCCCCTCATTCTTCGTCGTAACAATGAATGTAACTTAAGAGTCTTCATATCTTTCTTCATAGGAAGAATTCTAATGCTATGTCTTAATTAGTCATCCTACGCTGAATGTTCTCTAACGAATTTATGTCCATTCTGTAATATGGAGACCAGAATTGAGCTGCATAATCTAGGTGAGGCCTTACTAATGATGTATAAAGCTGCAGTATGACCTCTGGACTTCTGTTGCTTACACTTCTTGATATAAATCCCAGTAATCTATTTGCCTTATTACGTACGCTTAGGCATTGCTGTCTTGGTTTTAAGGTTGTGCTTACCAAAACCCCCCAAGTCCTTTTCGCAATTTGTATGGCTAAGTTCTACATTATTTAACTTATAAGTGCTAGGGTTATGGACACTCCCGAGCTTCAGAACCTTGCATTTATCTACATTGAACTGCATCTGCCACTTTTCTGACCAAGAGTAGAGTTTGTCTAAATCCTCCTGAAGTTCCCTAACATCTACGTTTGAATCAATTATCCTACCTATTTCGTGTCATCGGCGAATTTGCTCATATCACTAGTAATTCCTTCTTCAAGATCATTGATATATATTATAAACAACAACGGGCCCAAGACTGATCCTGTGGAACGCCACTTGTTACTGATCCCCACTCGGATTTAACCCCATTTATGGACACTCTCTGCTTCCTGTTTGTGAGCCATGATTCGATCCACGAGAGCACCCTTCCCCAATGCCATGAGCTGCTACTTTCTTCAACAGTCTTTGGTGCGGAACTCTATCAAATGCCTTACTAAAATCTAAGTTAACAATATCAAATTCTTTATCGTGGTCAACAGCCTCAAAAGCTTTACTGAAGAAAGTTAATAAATTAGTTAGACAAGACCGGCCTCTTGTGAATCCATGCTGAGTATCCTTAATCAAGCTATGCTTATCGAGATGGCTTCTTATAATCTCAGCTATAATTGACTCTAGTAATTTGCCTACAATTGAGGTCAGGCTTATTGGGCGGTAATTTGACGGTAACGACTTGTCCCCTGTTTTAAAAATAGGAATTACATTAGCCATCTTCCACATATCAGACACTACACCTGTTTGAAGAGATAAATTAAAAATATTAGTTAATGGTTCACAGACTTCCATTTTGCATTCCTTAAGAACCCTTGAAAAAACCTCATCAGGACCCGGTGACTTATTTTGCTTCAGTCGGTCTATCTGCTTCACAACCATTTCACTAGTGACTGTGATGTTACATAATTTATCTCCTTCTGATCCACTATAAAAATTAATTACCGGAATATTATTAGTGTCTTCCTGTGTAAAAACCGAGAGAAAATAATTATTTAAAATCGAGCACATTTCATTCTCTTTGTCAGTAAGATGCCCATAGTTATTTTTAAGGGGACCTATCTTATCTCTGACTTTTGTTCTATAGACCTGGAAAAAACTTTTTGGGTTAGTTTTAGAACCCCTAGCAACTTTAATTTCATAGTCCCTTTTAGCTTTTCTTATCCCCTTTTTAATGTCCCTCTTAATGTCAATATACTGATTCATAAGATGACCCTCGCTCTTTTGATACGCCTAAAAATTTCCCTTTCTTATGCCCTAGTAGATATTTCAGCCTATTATTCATCCATTTTGGTCATTTCTATTGATCTAATTTCTTTAAAGGGATAAACGTTCTTTGAGCAGCATTTATTGTGTTCAAAAAACTGTCATATTGTTTGCTCTCTTCGTTACTCCAGTCAACAGATGATAAGTGTTCTCTAAGCCCATCGTAATCTGCTAAGCGAAAATTGGGACTGTTACTGAGTTATCCCTATATCATACTTCATTCAATTCTAAATGTAATTGATTTGTGGTCGCTAGCCCCCAGTTCCCTGAAAACTTCTAAATTATTAAAAAGGGATTCATTGTTTGCCGAACTAAGTCAAGCAGGTTATTACCCCTTGTAGGTTCTGTCACAAACTGCTTCAAAAAACAATCCTGAACTACTTCTAAGAAATCTTTATGATTCTAAATTCCCAGTCAAGAAATTCCAATCATATGACTAAAGTTAAAGTCTCCTAGAATTACTACATTATCGTGCTTGTGGCCCTAACAATTTCCTCCCATAGTAGTCTCCCCTGGTCCTATCTAAATTTGGGGGACGGATACCCACACCTATAAATTAATTTTTCATGCCCCTCTGAAAATTCTATCCAAAAAGACTTTTGTATGTGTTACTTCAGACTTAATACCCGTTTTTATGCAACAGTTCAAGCGATCTCGGACATACAGTGCCACCCCACCCCCCTTCCCCATACTTCTATCTACTTGGAACAAAATTTAAACCCTGAATGTGAAAATTCTGCAAAGGGATGTCCCGAATTTTTTTTAAATTAAACCACGTCTCAGTAATGGCAAATACATCTATGTTACCTGCACTAGCAAAATAGTCTCAACTGTCCATCTTATTCCTAGCACTGCGACTATTTGTGTAATATATAGTTAAGGACCCTCCTTTCTCTTTACCATTCCTGCTCCTTTCTGTTATTCCACTAAACTATTACTGTCCTTGTCAATTAGTGCCACTGGCTTTCCAATATCCACCTCATTTTGCTATTACTAGTTCTCCTAGTACTCATATACTACCCTGAGACTTCACAGTTTTCCCCCCAAAAAAACCCTACCACTAACTATTCCTAGTTTAAAGACCTAACGGCTCCTCCACTGCATTGGCCAGTGCTCCCACCCCACACCTAGATAAGTGAACCCCATCCCTGGCATACATGTCATTTCTGCCATAGAAGAGGTCCCAGTTGTCAATGAATGTTACTGCATTTTCCTTACAGTATTTGTCCAGCCAGCAATTGACACCAATTGCTCTGGACAACCATTCATTTCCAACTCCTCTCCTTGGCAAAATGCCACATATGACAGGTTTCCCACCCTTCCTCCTAATTATCTCTATTGCTGACCTATACCTGCTAATCAGGTCCTCACTCCTACATCTGCCAACATCGTTGCCTCCAGCACTGACACAGATAATAGGATTGCTCCATTACTCTCATAATGTCATCCAGACGGCTAAACAATATCCTGCATCCAGCCCAGGAAAACACACTTCTCTGCCTCCTACTCCTGTCCTTCAAGCAGAATGCCCTATCCATGTACCTAATCTGGCTATCCCCAACAACAACAATGTTTTTACCTTCCTTGGCGTCGTCCGTCGTGATGCTCCGAGTAGTCGACTCACATTCGACAGGTAGCATTACACCACTTGTAGAATTCGTCAAGACGTTCTCGATGGTCTTCGTTGGGGTTTCTAGGGATGTCTCACTCACGTCTGCCAATGCTTCTTTGGTGCTCGTTGTGGCATTCCCAGTAGAACACTCACATTCGTCGGGTAGCACCGAGAATGGGTTGGAAGTTTCCACGGAAGTCTTCTGGTTTCTCGTTGTTTCTGCCTCTCCAACCGTTTTCTTGATCTTCAGCTTGGTTCCATGTTGCCCGGCCACTGATCAAGCTCCCCTCTTAACCTGGGGACTCACAACAGGAGGATTACTACGAATCCTCTTGTTCTCCTCCGTTAATCGCCGTATCTCCATCTTAGCAACTCTGAGCTCTTCTCTCAACTGCTGGTAAAGTTGCTCAAGAGAGGGCATCCTGGTTCAGATTCACAGAGAGCACACAAACAGGTCTTCGCAGAGCTAAGTACACGTCACCACTGAGTACACGTCACCACCTAGTCAGTGTTCGCGAGCAGTCTGGTAATTATGTCAATTAATAACCATTGAGACTCAGAACTATTTATATAAGTCACTCATCTGCTTAGTAACACAAGCAGACACCTGCTGCCCTGGGCTGCGGCTGGACAATCTGGTGACCTTGAAGCAGACCTTGATGACGCTCCGGAGGAGGAGGGGGAAGAGGAAACAGCTGTTGTGGGA
Organism: Cherax quadricarinatus; assembly: GCF_026875155.1. Taxonomy (NCBI): domain Eukaryota; kingdom Metazoa; phylum Arthropoda; class Malacostraca; order Decapoda; family Parastacidae; genus Cherax; species Cherax quadricarinatus. Next base: position 22,753,118 of record NC_069481.1, on the reverse strand, counting down.
GTGAAGGTGGAAGGTGTCGCTCCTATTAAGGAACAGCCCTTAGTTGGAGGGGAGATCATTTTTAAACGGAGATCATTAACCTGGCAGAAGGTGAACAAGAGGTGCGCAGTCATTCAGTCTAACCACTAAAAACTTGTATGTAAATCAATAAAAAATATTAGCAAGTTTTGATTTTGATTTTGATTTATGTATAACTATATAGTACTATCCTCTCTAGTCTGAACAAATATATAAACATCACATCACTTAAGGCTCTCCCCACCTGAGAGCGTTCAAACGGATAATATATGCCAATTTACCCGGAAGAGCTCTTTCACTGTTGCTCGGATGGATGGGAGGTCAGGAGCTGCACAAAGAGTTCCCCAAATGAGAATTATGGGCAATTATCTATATATATAAAATTTTTCTCTCACTGCTTAAGCCTCCCCACCTGGAAAGAGCTAGTCCTCGCGAGAATAAACGATGCATGCTGAAGAGAATAACTCACGCTTGCGGGCAGATAATATACCGATGTACCTCTGAGTCACAGGCTGGCAGGCAACACTCACTAGGGGACCGCACCCAGTATTTCCCATTATCATATTCTTTCCCATACTCTTTTATCTTTGAACCCGGTAGTGTTGGAAAGAACTAGCAGTCGCAAGAATAAAAAACGATACGAGGGGAAGAGAAATATCCTCTGATGTAGCCAGAAACAACCTTCACTGAGTTGCAGAGCAGAGGGCAATACACTCTCCCTCGGCGAGGCCACCCGATTATTATTAAGTCGTAGCCAGACTCCTTGAATCCGTGTACTGACCTTCCCATCTATCACAGCCATTCCCATGCTTTTATCCCTGCTTGTGATCACTATTCAGTAGTGATCATATCTCTCTTTTCTGAATAGTAACACGGTAATAAGGGTATCTATCTCTTTGGGGGATGATTAAACATACTAAACTCTGTACCCTGACAGCTCGAGGCTATGCTGTCCCTCATTATCACATTCTTTCCATACTCTTTATGTGGAAAATTGCATTTATCTGAATGTATCACTAGGTACATAACAGTAAATGAACAAAGATAATTATTATTTATCAATTAGACAAGTAGGAATTTGGGACACCTAGGTCGCAAAAAAAATGTCCCCCTTCGATACCTACAACTGTCATATCCACAAGTTGCTCTGGACCTATTAATTACAAATAAAATATGTATCACCAGGAATGCTGGTAAATATATAAATTTGTGGACTGTATATTAAAATAAATGGTTATATATATACACATATACATAACAGAAGGAAAATATCTTAATATCACTCACCAATTTGACTGGAGATTAATGTGTATCATACTCAGAAAACCTCACTAACTAAATTTATGAAAATACTGGCCAGAATTATAACACGAATCTAGATAGCTTATCTGAGGTTCCTGGAGCTGTCTTGTCCATGAATACACATCCAGGAATACACATCCAAAAATTTCGCCTCCTATTTGAGAGGTGTCAACCCAATTTTATCTCTAGAGCACGAAAATTCTTCACATTATTAACTAACGTTTGTGTTGATTCAAACAACAATGACGAGTGTTTTCTGTGCAGGCGCAGCTTCTTCCCATTTTCGATAACATAATTTTTATTATATACAATATAGGCCATCTATTTACCTATAAATTACCGTTTTTCCGGAAAATATACAGTATTTTCCACACTTTATCCCCGATGGCAGAAGTGTTTCGATTTGGACATGACCATTGGGGGATGATTAAACATACTAAACTCTGTACCCTGACAGTTCGAGGCTATACTGTCCCCCATTATCACATTCTCTCCATAATCATTATCCCCCCGATGACGGGGTCAATCAACTTGGGGTCATTCAACCTGGGCAGTGTTTCGATTCGGTCAAGAATATACTACTCATGATTGGTGTAAATCAGAATGGATTGTTAGCCAGATAATTCAAAGAAAACTGACTAGCACTACAGTACATGAGTTACATTTGAAATACCAGAGGAACTAGTTTACATTAAAACAAATCATTGATGGGTTGAGAGATATCGTTTCTCATCTGAGTGTAGGTGAGAAAGAAGAGTCACTGCCTAGTAATAAAACAATTACTTGCTCTAAAGACTTGGGAGATAAATCTATAGCCATTTGGAGCGTAATATGTTGGAGTGTATTATGTTGGAGTGTATTATGCTGGAGTGTACTATGGCCAAGAAGAGTCCAGTGCAAAGGTCTCTAAACAGAACCTCAGAGGCACTCGTACTAGAATATGTGTTCTGTGAAGGTGTACACACTAGTATGAGTTGCTCTAATGATACAACACTGAGCGGTAGGCAACAGAGCTTAAGAAAGTCGCAGCTATGCTTAAGGTGCTGTGGGGAACACGAGACAGGAGATTACCGGACACATCTATGGGAGTGCTATAACTGCCGCAGAGGCAATAATTTAGGGAAACCCCAGGCTAGTAGGGACGTTTCTCGGAGAAATAGACTGAGAGCCTGTGCCTGAAGTGGTAGCAAAAGTATTGAGTGTGGACTTAGACCACACTCAATACGTTTGCTAATCTTTGTGAGAGTTACAGAGGTGCTGCCTTAGCTATTGTCGTGACAGGGATTGTGAATAGGAAAAAGTCCGAAACAACTCGATTATTCTTTGATGTAGGAGCACAAATATCCATGATAAATTGAAGATGAAGGCCACGTAAAGTTAATATGACACTGGGAGGGGCTATAAGTCAGGCCCCACCCAAGACTTATGATGTAGATGTCACTGTTAAATTAGGTGGACATTGCAGAAGTATTACAGCTTTGGTAGTAAAGACGCTACCTATGGCAATTAAGGCTAGAGGTGTTTACTGCAGCAGACATGCGATTGAAGGACCTTGGAGTAAAGCTGGCAGACCAGGAAACTACCACTGACACAGTCAGAAATGTGGGTATCCTGGTAGGAGCCGGCCAGATGACTTCCTGTCCACACGACGATCTATTAAGATTTATACAAATACGCAGTTGAATATATCATCACTGGCAAGATTGCACCTGAATTCCCTGCAACGCCAGAGATAGGGGAAGCTGAAACCATGATTATGGGGAAGTAGTGATCATGAGTAATGGAACATACGATGAGCCACTAGGTAAACCGAACCAGGTAGGGATTGATGGCCACTCAACCACCTTCGGGAAATGCTTTTATGGGGTACCTTTAAAGGGAAATTGATTGTCATTAAACCCAGGGAATCTCGTACCAGTGGGTAGGAAACAACGGAACTACTCAGACAAGGTTAGACATGCAAAAGATGTTCAAAAAGATAAAAAATAGCAACACTGTGATTTCGTCTGGTAGTGGTATCTTTACAACGTAATAATAACAGTAAAATTGTGTATGTACAAAACAGAGCCACCGAAAATAACCAAATGCAAGAGAAATATAAAAGTTTAGGTCAACATTTATTAGTCTTTAATCATATAACTAGAGAGGAGAATCCACATGATTTCTTGTCATGAGGTTTGACATATAATATATTTGTGAAGACTACATCGTGGTTTAAAGGGCTGAGATGGTTGGTAAATAAAAATAGAGAGTACAGAAGGCATGTATTGCATCTACTGAAATTACTATGACCACCGCTCCATTGATTATAATATGTCCCATATTAGCCACTGAGATTAGTAAATATTCTTCTTTACCTAAACTTATTAATGTCACTTTATTGGTGCTTAAATTTATCAATAAAGTTAATATTTCCTATAATTTTTCACAACTTCTAAAATACTGGATTAAGAGAGTCCAAGAAGAAACGTATGAGAGGAAATTAAATTGTTGGTAAGATGAAGGAATGCAAAAAGTTCAATAATAGATAAGTTAGGGCTATATTTAGATGTAATTAGATGTAGAGGCAGACCGAAACAAGCTTAAATGGGCGAGCATGCAAAACATCCCATCTTGCTGCCCAAGGCCCATTATCTGACAACTGCAATCATTTTAAAAGCAGACAAAACTGCAATGCATGAAGGGCTACAGGACATTTTAATTGTATTAGAGAAACGTACTGCATTCTACAAGAGCGACAAAGTGTGAAAAAGTGTATTAAATCTCGTGTATTATGTCGTCGAGTTGACAACAGAACCTATATGTACCCAGGGCTTCCCCCCATTACCAAGGGAACATGTACAGATGTTAAGGCAATTTGATGTAATGAGTGTTAACTATAGCTCTCCATTTACCTTAACTGGAAATCCAGATGGTGTTCCCTTGAAAGTGTATGTGTGTTTGTACTGCTACCCAGGCAGTGGATTTAGTAGTGGCGCACGGTTTGTCTGCCGAGCAATTTATACAACTGTATCGAACATTTGCAGGTAGGAGATCCTGACCAAGAGTAATTATTTCAGATTAATGCCATAATTATGTAGTGGTGTGAGCAATATTTGATGGAGTTACAAGAGAATATTAATGTTCAATCTCTATTATAACAGCGAGGATGCGTCCGGAAATTTATCAACCCCCCTCCTCCCCTCCAGAGTTCATGGCAGGATGGTTTTTTATACGAAAATGATAGGAACAATAAAAAGATGTCTATGGAAGGTGCGACATGGGAAAATAATCAATTTGGAGGAACTCCATAGAGTGTTAGAGGAGGAAAATCAAATCGTCCCCCTGATGTGGATACATTAACACGTTCTCATTTAATATGTGGACAAAAAATAGAGGCTTCACCTATCTACTGAGATACTCCTGGATAAATTTAAAGTGTAAATAAGGTGATTTATTAATGGAGTAATGTGTGACGCAAATAATATCTTCTTACTCTACGTGAAAACTTATGGTATGTCAAAAGCTGTGAATATTCAGAATATTCAAGCCGGCGATATTGCATTAATTGATACAGATCAACATCGATCACGGTGGCCACTGGGTCACAAGTGTTGGCCACTGGCCAATAAGGTGTTGTTAGGAATGTCCGTGAGTTGTGTCGTGGTCACGAGAGTCTGCGTACTATTGATAATTTAATTCTCATGGAATGAAATGGTGTACAACAAATCGGAAATAGCGTTCTAAGGGGATGTGACGCGATGAGTGTAAATAAAGACGGCGCTGACCAAGAAATTCAAGATGATGTCGTAGTAAGACCTTCTATTAGAACAGCTACTCAAGCTACGATACGATACGATAGGACTCACAGGTAAGTACCCACGAGGGGCGAGGGGCAAGTGGGGACAGTGCGAAGAATAGACGGTGAGAGGAATGTCTTGAGTCGAAGAGAGAAGAGTCAGGACTAGACCCAACTGCTAAGCCACAATAACGATAACAAAAGACGATGTAGATACAACAGGAGCTCTGCAGGCACTGACTGCAACTTGCTGGACGAAAAATTGCTGCATCTTGATGTTGATTGGCGGCTGGCAGGAGCTGGAGGAGTGGTCAAGGGAGGCAAGCTTCTTGATTGGTCAGGTGTCGTTAATATGTGAGTCTGGAGTTACTTCGTTTCTTTCGTGAAGGAGGCATTCCTTATGTTGTGCATTTGTTGGAAGGAAACGATAAGTAGTCTTGTAATCTTAGGTCGAAATGCTGGGTTGGCTTGTAACTGGTCCAAGGTCATCTGGAGAGTAGTGGTGGAGCAGTGGGATCGTGTTGACGTGTACTTGGCTCTGTGAAGACCTGTTTGCGCGCTCTCTAGAATTGAAGCAAGATGCCCTCCATCGAGCAACTTTACCAACAGCTTAAGGAAGAATTGAGGTTGGCGAATTTGGAAATTCGGCGATTGACCGAGGAGAACAAGAAGATTCGTAGTAGTCCTCCTGTTTTGAGTCCTCAGGTCAAGAAGGGAAACTGGTCAGTGGCTGGACAGCAGGGAAAGAAGTTGACGATCAAGAAGACGAATGGAAAGGTAGAAACGATGAAGAAGAAAGAGACTGCCGTGGAAACTGTTGTGGAAACATCCAATACATTCTCAGTGCTACCCGACGAATGTGAGTTGACTACTGGGAACGACACGACGAAAGACATTAAGGAAGGTAAGAATATTGTTGTTGGGGATAGCCAAGTTAGGTATATGGATAGGGCGTTCTGCTTGAAGGACAGGAGTAGGAGACAGAGAGTTTGCTTTCCTGGGGCTGGGATGGAGGATATTGTTAGCCGTCTGGATGACATCATGAGAGGTAATGGGAGCAATCCTATTATCTGTCTCAGTGCTGGAGGCAACGATGTTGGCAGACGTAGGAGTGAGGACCTGATTAGCAGGTATAGGTCAGCAATAGAAATAATTAGAAGTAAGGGTGGGAACCCTCTCATATGTGGTATTTTGCCAAGGAGGGGAGTTGGAAGTGAATGGTTGTCCAGGGCAATTGGTGTCAATTGCTGGCTGGACAAATACTGTAAGGAAAATGCGGTAACATTCATTGACAACTGGGACCTCTTCTATGGCAGAAATGACATGTATGCTAGGGATTGGGGTTCACTTATCTAGGTGTGGGGTGGGAGCACTGGCAACTGCAGTGGAGGGAGCAGTTAGGACTTTAAACTAGGAATAGTTAGTGGTATGGGTTTTGGCAGGAAAACAGTGAAGTCCCAGTGTAGTAATATTACGAGTTCTAGGGGAACTAGTAATAATAAGAACGAGATAGATATTGAAAAGCCAGGGACCTTGGGTGATAAAGACGGTAATAGGTTTAGTAGAAAAATAGAAATGAGCAGGAAGGGTAAAGAGAAAGGAGAGTCTTTCAATGTTTATTATGCTAATTGCCGTAGTGCTAGGAATAAGATGGACGAGTTGAGATTAGTTGCTAGTGTAGGTAACATTGATGTATTTGCCTTAACTGAGACGTGGTTTAATTCAAAAAGTCGGGACATGCCTGCGGAATGTCATATTCAGGGTTTTAAATTGTTCCAAGAAGATAGAAGTATTGGGAGGGGGGGTGGGGTGGCATTGTACGTCCGAGATCGCTTGAACTGTTGCATAAAAACGGGTATTAAGTCTGAAGTAACACATACAGAGTCTGTTTGGATAGAATTTTCAGAGGGGCATGAAAAACTGATTTTAGGAGTGATATACCGTCCCCCTAACTTAGATGGGGACCAGGGAAACTACTATGGGAGGAAATTGTTAAGGCCACAAGGCACGATAATGTAGTAATTCTAGGAGACTTTAACTTTAGTCATGTTGATTGGAATTTCTTGACTGGGAATTTAGAATCGTACGACTTCTTAGAAGTATTTCAGGATTGTTTTTGAAGCAGTTTGTGACAGAACCTACAAGGGGAAATAACCTGCTTGACTTAGTTATGGCAAACAATGAATCCCTTGTTAATAATTTAGAAATTTCAGAGGAACTGGGTGCTAGCGACCACAAATCAATTACATTTAGCATTGAATGGAAGTACGATAGTAGCGATAACTCAGTAACAGTCCCAGATTTTCGCTTAGCAGATTACGATGGGCTTAAAGAACACTTATCATCTGTTGACTGGGGTAACGAAGAGAGCTATCAATATGACAGTTTTCTGAACACTATACATGCTGCTCAAAGAGCGTTTATCCCATATAAAGAAATTAGATCAAATAGAAATGACCCAAAATGGATGAATAATAGGCTCAAATATCTACTAGGGCATAAGAAAGGAATTTATAGGCGTATCAAAAGAGGTGAGGGTCATCTTATGAATCAGTATATTGACATTAAGAGGGACATTAAAAAGGGGATAAGAAAAGCTAAAAGGGACTATGAAATTAAAGTTGCTAGGGATTCTAAAACTAACCCAAAAAGTTTTTTCCAGGTCTATAGAACAAAAGTTAGAGATAAGATAGGTCCCCTTAAAAATAACTATGGGCACCTTACTGACAATGAGAATGAAATGTGCTTGATTTTAAATAATTATTTTCTCTCAGTTTTTACACAGGAAGACACTAAACAATATTCCCGTAATTAATTTTTACAGTGGGCTAGAAGAAGATAAATTATGTAACATCACAGTCACTAGTGAGATGGTTGTGAGGCAGATAGACAGACTGAAGCAAAATAAGTCGCCGGGTCCTGATGAGGTTTTTTCAAGGGTTCTTAAGGAATGCAAAATGGAACTCTGTGAACCATTAACTAATATTTTTAATTTATCTCTTCAAACAGGTGTAGTGTCTGATATGTGGAAGATGGCTAATGTAACTCCTATTTTAAAACAGGGGACAAGTCGTTACCGTCAAATTACCGCCCAATAAGCCTGACCTCAATTGTAGGCAAATTACTAGAGTCAATTATAGCTGAGATTATAAGAAGCCATCTCGATAAGCATAGCTTGATTAATGATACTCAGCATGGATTCACAAGAGGCCGGTCTTGTCTAACTAATTTATTAACTTTCTTCAGTAAAGCTTTGAGGCTGTTGACCACAATAAAGAATTTGATATTATTTACTTAGATTTTAGTAAGGCTTTTGATAGAGTTCCGCACCATAGACTGTTAAAGAAAGTGGCAGCCCATGGCATTGGGGGAAAAGTGCTCTCGTGGATCGAGTCATGGCTCACTGACAGGAAGCAGAGAGTGTCCATAAATGGGGTTAAATCCGAGTGGGGATCTGTAACAAGTGGCGTTCCACAGGGATCAGTCTTGGGCCCGTTGTTGTTTATAATATATATCAATGATCTTGATGAGGGAATTATAGTGATATGAGCAAATTCGCCGATGACACAAAGATAGGTAGGATAATTGATTCAAACGTAGATGTTAGGGAACTTCAGGAGGATTTAAACAAACTCTATTCTTGGTCAGAAAAGTGGCAGATGCAGTTCAATGTAGATAAGTGCAAGGTTCTGAAGCTTGGGAGTGCCCATAACCCTAGTACTTATAAATTAAATGATGTAGAACTTAGCCATACAGATTGCGAAAAGGACTTGGGGGTTATGGTGAGCAGCAACCTTAAACCAAGACAGCAATGCCTAAGCGTACGTAATAAGGCAAATAGATTACTGGGATTTATATCAAGAAGTGTAAGCAACAGAAGTCCAGAGGTCATACTGCAGCTTTATACATCATTAGTAAGGCCTCACCTTGATTATGCAGCTCAGTTCTGGTCTCCGTATTACAAAATGGACATAAATTCGTTAGAAAACATTCAGCGTAGGATGACTAAATTAATACATAGCATCAGAAATCTTCCTTATGAAGAAAGATTGAAGACTCTTAAGTTACATTCACTTGTTAGACGAAGAATGAGGGGAGACCTGATCGAAGTGTATAAGTGGAAGATAGGTATTAATAAAGGGGATATTAATAAGGTCTTGAGGATGTCTCTCCAAGAGGGGAACCCGCAGTAATGGATTTAAATTAGATAAGTTTAGATTTAGAAAGGACATAGGAAAGTATTGGTTTGGAAATAGGGTAGTTGATGAGTGGAACAGTCTACCTAGTTGGGTTATTGAGGCTAGGACTTTGGGTAGTTTCAAATCTAGGTTGGATAAGTACATGAGTGGGAAGGGTTGGATTTGAGTGGGACTTTCACATCAGAGCTTATTTCTTGGGTAGCATTGAAAATCGGGTTGGGTAAATGTTTTGTTAGTGGGATGAATTGTAAAGGACCTGCCTAGTATGGGCCAGCAGGCCTCCTGCAGTGTTCCTCCTTTCTTATGTTCTTATGTTTGCGATTTGTAAACTTGACTGTTCTGTCGAGTAATTTCTCGTACAAAGTGTCGACAGTCATGGTAGGTTCTTGGTCAGGAGTCGTATAAAAAGTTATATCTTTCCAGTGCAGGTATTGATCTTGATGTTGGTCTTCTGTATTAATACGTCGAGAGATAGCTGGAGAGGTTTTTGTTGGTGGTTGCCGCATTGAAGGTGCTTTCAATGTTGGTGTCTCCGCTGGAGAGTGTGTAGAAGACTGCGGGAGAATCGTGGCTTCTGATTGGTCCATATAAGTAGTGGTGGGTGGAGGTGAAGGAGGTACGCCGCCACGACGAGCCAATCGACGAGCAGGAGGCGATCGACGAATAGGAGGCCTTGTTGGAGTGACGTCACTAGGTGTTGGTGGTGTTGGAGCTGCTGATGCAGAAGTGTTGATTAGGTCTTTGGTGAATTTTAGTATTTCTTCCGAAGGTGGAGATGCTGGGAATATAAATGATGGCATATTATTTAGTGCAAATAACTCGTTGATGGTAGAGTTAAAAGATCCAGGTACAGCCATATTCTGCATGTGAGCGTATAGTAGACAGTAGTGGATCTTGGTTACGTCACAAGCTGGAGGAGTGATGATGGTGGAGGCTGGCTGAGTAGTAGCTTGAAGTAATTTCGTAGTATTAGCTTGGATCTTTGCAATTGCTGCATACGTTGGTGTGTTGCTAGTAGGTTTTTTCTTTGCTGCTTCTTGTGTTTTCTTCACAATATCCTTACGTGTAGGACATTTTGCTGCCAGTGTATGGTGGTCGTTGCTCTTACAGTTTAAACACGATGGTTTGTGGTGGAGTAGCAATGGTGCAGGAACTGAAGGTGTGTCCCTCACTACCACATGTAGTGCAGAACTTCTTGTCTTTTACTGGACATGCTTTGGTGGTGTGATGGTAAGAATAACAGTTCCAGCAGTGTTGGATGTACTGATATCTTTCTGCTTCGATGTAAGTTGGACTGATGAAGTAGTAATAAACAGCAAGACCTTCGTTCAGAGCAGTGGCAGCCATGTTAACGTCAGTGAAGGTGACTTGAGCATGACGATGCATTCGGGATTTTTGTGATGCTGTCAACAGTAGCCCAAGTATTTTGCGTCTCGATGGATGTCTTGAGTTCTGCAGGTGACTGAGATGTCAGAATCTTGTCTAGTTTTTTAAGGAATACTGATTTCCTGGCCTTGAGGGCAGGAGATGAACATAACAGTAAAACCCTTGAGCAGTAAGTGAAGTGGTGGTATCTGTAGTGAGTAGCTTCTCTGCTTCAGCATCATCGTGACACACAACAATGAATGCTTCTTTCAGAGACAAAATGGTGTTGAATTTAACTTTCAGTGTTCCTTGAACAACAGTTGCAAGAGCAATCTTCGTTGAATCATCAACGGTACCACTTGTAGGCTTGATCTTGACACGATTTGCGTAGCTCATCGTGCAAGTCAAGGTGAAGACAACGCTGGTAAAGGTTCCCCTCCCCAACGGGGATCGTAGGGAGACAGAGTAAGTAAGGAGAGCTGCTATGACCTGCCAGGGCAAGAGTCAAGAGCAGAATCGTTGTCTCGTTTTTTTACTCAAGCTCGAATTGGCTGGAATCTACTCATAGAAAAAGGAGCAATTTAGGTTGCCTACAGCGACCTCTGACAGGCCGTAAAGTAGAAAATTTTTAATAATTTTCCTAAAATAAGTGTATGTCGTATTAATGTCGTAAAATTACCGACAATATGTGAAGTAATAAGACACAGGTGCAACTAATGTGACATTTTTTTTTGTGGCAGCGTTGTATGTATGTATAACGTTCGCCAAGACCGGAGTCCTGGCATGGGTCTTAATCTTGCGATGACCCGTCTCTGGCTCCGAGGGGAAAAGATTTCTACAATGATGCGACGTATGCTGCTCAAGCACTCTTCTGGTCAGTTCAACTGGTGCATCGCATAAGCGACACCATATGTACTCCTAACTATGGACACTAGCGAGGAGATGTCGTTATCACAGGTAACGTTGTCTGGTCGTTGACCCCTGGTACACTAGTGGGGCCGCAGTCTCGGGTCCTCTTCGGAGGGGATGTCAGTGTAGTTGCCTGCGAAGTGTTCAGAAACTTCGCACTCCAGAGATAGTGTGTTGGGGGGCGCTGGTAATTTCTGTAATCAATTTTACTTCAAAATTTTATTAACACCATATTACTACCAGTCAGTTTTACTTTTGACATTAATCATTTTTATACTTTTCTAACCTTTTTTGCCAAATTTTCAAGTTTGGTATATTCACTTCAATTTTTTATTATTCTTTGTACACTACTATCATAGTGTAGCCAATTCATTGCCATTTTTTTTTCTATTTTTTTTTGGAACTTTAAATTTGTGTATTTATTTGGGTCAATTTCATTAGTTACTCTTGTTCGTTACAACTTATATTAGACCTTAGGGGGCAAATGCAAGTGAGGTCGTACCTTTTTAATTTGTATTTCTATATTTTTATTTTATCCTATTTGGTACTTTTAGCTCATTCTGTTTCAATACTTAGACAACACCAAATTCATTATTAGACCTTTAGTGCAATTATTAAGTGATCGGGTGCATTTGAATTTGCATTTAGATATTAGTTTATACCTAGTGGTACTTAGCTCATTCTAGCACAACACAGACAATTTCACTTCATAGGGTTATTAGTGACTATACTATAGACCAAAGTGCTCTAGCTAATATTACCAATTTCCCACCATACAATATCGTACTAGAACCAACCACAATACAGGTATAATAACCACTATTTAAACCTAGAAATGGTTGATAACTTTGACCCTGATCTAAACCTCCATAACTAACCAATAAATTATTGGAAAGTAACGCCTTTATTACACAGCATCACAAGCAGCACTATCCTGAACACTGCTCAAGGTCTAACCAGTTCTTAACTACAACATAGCCCTTTAAGCAAACACTATGATGACCTCCTGGCACTCTTGAATCATAAAGACACCCTTCTCCTGCTTATTCTTACTGAGACTGGATTAAGCGGACACAATAGATATCTACCCACTACCAGGATATACAGAATCCACAACGGGCAGCCCAATACCAAGTTGGGTGGAAATTGCAATCTATTATTTAAAACAACTAACTTGTATTAGCACCACTAGATTTAGTGTGGTATGGGAATACATTTTTGTAATTCACTTTTAAAAAACCCAAAGACGCCTATAACAATCGGTGCCATTTACCCAACAAACATCCCAAATTTCAGTGAAAATCAAAAGGGCACTAATAACAAACAGCCCAAAAATAACAAGCACCACTTCTCTTATGGAGACTTCAATACAACCTTGGCCTACAATGATCACTGTAACTGATTTCTCAACAATATGAAAAAACACACTCTCAAACCAACAAAACCTAAACCAACCAGGCTCATCTGAAACAAGGCAACCAAATAGACCACATATGGACCAATAACTAGCCCCCCTTAAATCAGGGATAATCACAGATAAACCTACAGACCACTACCTACCTTTCCCCCTGACAAAAATTAGTAAGCTACCACTCGAATACAACAAAGTTTCATTTAGATCCATTTACGAGGCCCTCAATAAGGAATTTCGCAGAAGACCTAGAGACTGTTGACTGGGCCCACAGAATTCTCCAATGCCAATGGATTGACGATTGGACAGATATTTTTCTTAACAAATACTTAGACTAAAAAAAACAAACATTGTCCTATAAAAACGAAAAGATCACGAATAAACGGGTTGGTTGCCCATGGCTAACCAGCAGCATTCTGAAATCCATTGATAAGAAACACCCAAAATGAAAAGCAATATAGACAGGGCTTAATACACAAAGATATTCTTAACAATATTCATCAGTTCTCACCAAATTAATAAAGAAAGCCAACCCAAATGTACTACTCCAGCAGATTCACTGACACTAGAGGGATATAAAAAAGACCTGGAAACACTTTCCCAGATACTGGGGACCACAAAAAAAAAAAAGAATATTGTCCTAACAAAACCCAATGAAACACCACTGCATCCCACTGATACAGCAGCAAATACCAGCTGCACCCCTGGAATAAATGAACAAAACCATCAAACAAAATAGTTTGTGAGAGTGTGCAGGCTTGACTAACTTTTCAATACAGCTTAAGGCATAATGTTTGTCTTCCCACTAGAAAAGCTTCATGCATCAGCAAGTTAGGACGCTACCAGAGAGAGATGAGAGGACGAACCAGTAAGATTATACCTTGTATTCACCTTTAGTATTTTAGGGTTTCAGGACATCACATACGAAAGGCCACCAGAGCTAAATGATCACGTGGTCCTGACTTCGAATTTATAGTAGAGTTGCACGTGGAGATGGAAAAAAGGAAGGGAGGACGAAAAGAAGCCAACTATAAAAGAGATGACTACACAGGCATTAAGAACTTCCTACATGAGGTTCAGTGGGAAAGACAATTAGCAGGAAAATCAGTAAATGATATGATAGAATATGCAACAATAATATGCAAGGAAGCAGAGAAGAGATTCGTACCCAAGGACAACACAATAATGAGAAGGACAAGTTGAGCCTTTGGTTCACCCAAAGGTATAAACTAAGTGCGCTGAGGGAGGGGATATCACAAGAAACAAACGAGAAGCATTTAAAGAGCTCAACAAGAGGTTTAAAGAAGTATTTACAGTAGAGACAGAAAGGATTCCAGAAAGCCGGAATGGTGAGGTACACCATCAAGCGCTGGACACAATACATACAGCCGAGGAGAAGGTGAAGAGGCTGCTAAGTGAATTAGGTACCTCAAAAGTGATGAGGCCGGACAACTTCTCTTCAGGGGTTATGAAATGGGAAGCAGAGTTGCTGTGTGTGCCACTAACAACAATCTTTAACACGACTATCAAAAAAGGACAACTACCTGAGGTGTGAAAGAGAGCATATGTAGTTCCAATTTTTAAGAAAGGAGACAGACAGGCAGTATTAAACTACAGACCAATGTCACTGACATGTGTTGTATGAAGAGTTATGGAGCACATAGAATAGAATGAGCTGACTCATGACAACCAGCACGGTTTCAGGGAGTTTTATGACAAGGTGACAGAAGTAAAACAAGAGAGAGAGAGGGGTGGAAAGAATGCATTTTCTTGGTCTGCAAGAAGGCCTACGACACAGTTCCTCACAAGAGGTTACTGCAAAAGCTAGAGGATCAGGCATACATAACAGGATGATGGCGGTAAGGCAAAAAATAGAGAGAGGTGGGTGAGTAGACTGCGTTTTCTTAAACTGTAAGAAGGCTTTTGACACAGTTCCATACAAGAGATTAGTGCAAAAGTTGGAAGACCAGGTAGGTATAACAGGGAATGCACTGCAATGGATCAGGAACTATCTGATAGGAAGGCAACAGTGAGTCATGGAACATGACGAGATGTCACTCTGGGCGCCTGCGATGAGCAGGGTTCAACAGGAGTCGGTCTTAGGACTGGTGCTGTATCTGGTATATGTGAACGGCATGACAGAAGGGATAGACTCACAAGTGTCCCTGTTTCCAGACAATGTGAAGCTAATGAGGAGAATACAATCTGACGAGGATCAAGCAGGACTACAGGCTGCAAGCCTGGTCCAGTAACTGGCCCCACTGAGTGTAAAGGCATGAAAATCGAAGAAAGAAAAAGAAGACCGCAGACAGAGTACAGTCTATGGGGCCAGAGAGTGCAAAACTCACTCAAGGAAAAGGATCTTGGGGTGAGCATAATACTCATAAGAACATAAGAACATAAGAAAGAAGGAACACTGCAACAGGCCTACTGACCCATGCGGAGCAGGTCTATGTGCCCCGCCGGATTAGCCCAATGCCCCCCCCCCCCGGATTAGCCCAGTCAAGAAAGGAGCACGGCACCAGACCCAGCAGCACAAGCTAGTCAGGTCCAACTCACACCCACCCACACCCACTCATGTATTTATCTAACTTATTTTTAAAACTACACAACGTTTTAGCCTCAATAACTGTACTCGGGAGTTTGTTCCACTCATCCACAACTCTATTACCAAACCAGTGCTTTCCTATATCCTTCCTGAATCTGAATTTTTCCAACTTGAAACCATTGCTGCGAGTCCTGTCATGGCTGGAAATTTTCAGCACGCTATTTACATCCCCTTTATTTATTCCTGTTTTCCATTTATACACCTCGATCACATCCCCCGTAATTCTACGCCTTTCGAAAGAGTGCAGATTCAGGGCCCTCAGCCTATCCTCATAGGGAAGATTTCTGATACATGGGACCATATTTGTCATCATCCTCTGTACGTTTTCCAGAGCATTTATATCCATCCTGTAATACGGTGACCAGAACTGAGCAGCATAGTCTAAATGAGGCCTAACCAAGGACATATAGAGTTGAAAACAACCTGAGGACTTCTATTATTTATACTTCTAGATATGAAGTCAAGAATCCTGTTAGCTTAACTGCAAACACTAATGCACTGTAGTCTTGGTTTTAGATTACTGCTAATCAGAACTCCTAAATCCTTTTTGCAATCAGTAGTATTAAGATCTACATTATTTAGTTTACATGTGGCATGGTTATTTAACTGTCCAACATTTAGAACTTTTCATTTGTCAATATTAAACTGCATCTGCCACTTCTCCGACCATTGCATCAGTCTATTCAAATCATCCTGGAGTGCTCTAGTGTCCTCATTAGAATGAATTGGACGGCCTATTTTGGTGTCATCAGCAAATTTGCTTATGTCGCTATTTATTCCCTCATCTATGTCGTTTATGTAAATTGTGAACAACAACGGGCCCAACACTGACCCCTGAGAAACACCGCTTGTGACGTGCCTCCATTCTGATTTCTCCCCATTTATGCCAACTCTCTGCTGCCTATTTGTCAGCCATGCCTCTACCCAGGAAAAAAATTCTCCTCCTATTCCGTGTGCCTTAAGTTTCCTCAATAGCCTCTGGTATGGAACCCTATCGAAAGCCTTACTGAAGTCCATATACACAATATCATATTCATTACCATGATCTACCTCCTCAAACACCTTAGTGAAAAAAGTTAGTAAATTCGTAAGCCAGGAACGCCGCTTTGTAAAACCGTGTTGAGATTCATTAATCAATCTGTACCTATCAAGATGGCTACGAATTGCTTCGGCAATTATTGATTCCATAAATTTTCCTACTATGGAGGGAAGGCTTAATGGTCTATAGTTCGAAGCCAAGGACCTGTCACCTGCCTTTTAAATAGGTATTACATTTGCCATTTTCCACTTATCAGGCACTATGCCAGTTTGTAGTGATATGTTAAAAAGATTAGCCAAAGGTATGCTAAGTTCCTCTTTACATTCCTTTAACACCCTTGCAAACAGTTCATCAGGACCTGGGGATTTGTTAGGTTTTAGTTTTTCTATTTGTTTGAGGACCATATCACTAGTTACCGCAATCGTACGTAGTTTATTATCCTGTTCTACATAATCTATTATTTCAGGAATATCGCTAGTATTTTCCTGGGTGAAAACTGAGAGGAAGTAGGTATTGAGAATTTCATACATATCCTTATCACTGTCAGTGATCAATACAGCTCCTGATTCACATCAACCAAATAGCTGCTGCAGCATATGAGCGACTAACAAACCTAACAATAGCGTTCTCTCACCTAAGTAAGGACTCGTTCAGGACTCTGTACACTGTGTACATCAGGCCCATACTGGAGTATGCGGCATCAGTTGGGAACCCACACCTGTTCAAGCACATCACGAAATTAGAGAAAGTGCAAAGATTCGCAAGGACACTAGTCCCACAGCTAAGATGCATATCCTACGAGGAGAGGTTAAGGAAAATCGACGTGACGACACTGAAGCACAGGAAAGAGAGGGGGTACATGATAACGACATATAAAATGCTGAGAGTAATTGACAAGTTATATTTGGTACATGCCTCCATTACATCACTTTCCAGACTTTTCCACTTTCTGACAACTCTATGACTGAAGAAATTATTCTTAACATCCTTGTGACTTATCTGAGTTTCCAACTTCTAACTGTGACCCACTGTTGCTGTGTCCCATCTCTGGGACATCCTGTCTCTGTCCACCTTGTTGATTCCTCTCAGTATTTTATATGGCGTTATCATGTCCCCCACCTCCCACCTGGAAATATAAACACAAATGCAGTATAATGTGATCCTGAACCACTCGCCAAGAAACTTCTTCATCGCTATCCCACTTAAGAACATAGAACACTGCAGAAGGTCTACAACTTGTCCAATACCCCTGCCAAGCTACCAAAGACTCTATAACCCCACCCGGTAGATCATCAGATGCAGCATTCTTCACCTGACCTCAACATTCTGACTATAAATACTCTCGTACCTTCCAACCCCAGGTAGATCCGTGTGTGACTTGAGAAAGCCCACTGTGTGGGTGAAACGTTGTCAATAAAGGATCACATTATACTGCATTTGTGTTTATATTTCCATTGTGTCGGTATTTTATACCATTTATTACCACCTCCCACCTGTCAGGTCGAGATCCCTTAACCTCTCCTCGTAAGACATGCCTCTTAGCTCCGGGACAAGCCTCGTTGCAAACTTTTGCATTTTCTCTAGTTTCCTAACGTGCATGACTGGGTGTGGGTTCCAAGCTGGAGCTGCATATACTAATATGGGCCTGACATACATGGCGTACAGGGTCCAGAATGACTCCTTACAGAGATGCTGGATTGCTAATCTTAGGTTCACTAGTCGTCCATATGCTGCAACAGTTATTTGGTTGATGTGCGCCTCAGGACATATGCCGACATTACACACACTCCAAAATCTTTTTTCTTGAGTGAGGTTTGCGGTCTTTGGCCCTTTAGACTGTACTCTGTCTGCAGTCTTCTTTGCTCTTCCCCGATCTTCATGACTTTGCACTTGGTGGGGTTTGAACTCCAGGAGCCAGTCGCTGGACCAGGTCTGCAGCCTGTCCAGGAGGCAGGGAATTTATGAATCCGGTCATATTAAAAAAAAATGTCTGTTCCTATAGCTTATATACAACACCTGCAGTTATAGCTAGATGAATATGTGAAATACAAGCACACACATTAATATACACATCATTAATGTCATTTAAACCACATTTTATATTTTACTGCCAGAGACAATAACGATCCTTCTTAAATAACAATAAATTTTTCTTTTTTTTTTACACAGGGTTTGCCAAGGTTAAGGATCCCTAGCTTTATTGACAAGCTATTTACAGGTTAAGGATTCCTAACTTTATTGGCAAGCTAAGAGATGTTACCTACATCAGCTCATTTGAAAGCATTTTTATTGTTATGAGACATACAAGTAGGGAACAGGATGAAGTTGGAGCCATCTGTGGGCCAGCATTTTCATTTGATCAACTGACTTTATCTCGTTGACATCATTATGCTGTACGAATGTGTTCCATACTCGAGTCATCCTGGGTATATATAATCTCAGATGGAGTGATGTTCTGGAGAAGGGTACAGCCAGAGTGAAGTTGCTGCTTTCTGCCCGTCTTGTGGCATAAAAGCTTGTTTCACGCTGTCCTCGAAGTGGATCCATATGTGGTACTTTGACAATATTGGCCTTGTACATAACAGTAAGGCCACCCACATCCCTCCTGTGTTGAAGGCTCTGCTGAAATGACAGATCTATCCAGGATGGGTCCAGGAGAGAGATGAGACCTCTTGCTTTGTTCTCTACTCTGTCAAGCAGTCCCCTCAAGGAAGGTTCCTTCATGTTGGTGAGGGGCTCTTGATTTAGGGAATTGGATCTGTGCTCCAGTTCCCCGAATTAAGCCTGAATGCCTTCCACATATCCCCCCCCCAGGCGCTGTATAATCCTCCGGGTTTAGCGCTTCCCCCTTGATTATAATAATAATAATAATGTCAAGCAGTCGCAGATGAGAGGGGGGGGGGGCAGGCAAACCAAGAAAGTGGAGCATACTCAAAGTGTGAGCGTACTTGTGCCTCGAACAGAATCTTGCAACCCCTACTGTCAAGCAGATGCGAGATACGGCGAAGTGCTGTAAGCTTCCTGGCTGCCTTGTTTGCAACATTTCCAACATGGTTCTTCATGGTTAGTTTGGAGTCAAATTTCACCCCAAGGATATCAGCTTCTTCTCCAGGTGCCAACACCCTCCCATTCATCCTTACTACTGCACCAGCATTACCATCATGGTGCCTCGAGACGATCATCATTTACGTTTTCTCAGGTGCAAATGTTATTTGCCATCTATTTCCCCAAGCTGATATAGCTCTCAGCTGGTGATTGATGTAGCTTAGAGCAGCTGGCATTTCTTCCCTTGGATAAGTGAAAGCCAGTGTACAGTCGTCTGCATATGCATGTGATTCTGGGATGAGATGAAGAAGGTCGTTGAAGTAGACATTCCATAACAATGGTCCCAGCACGCTTCCTTGTGGAACACTTGCCCCAATAGGATGTCTTGCTGATTCCGTTCCATTGAGAACTACACTTAGAGATCTACCATGAAGGTAATCACTGAGGAGACATAGCGTAGAGCCTGCAATTCTCAGTGCTTGAAGTTTTGCTAAGAGGCCCTGGTGCCACACTCGGTCGAACTCTCTCTCTCTCTCTCTCTCTCTCTCTCTCTCTCTCTCTCTCTCTCTCTCTCTCTCTCTCTCTCTCTCTCTCTCTCTCTCTTTCTCTCTCTCTCTCTCTCTCTTTCTCTCTCTCTCTCTCTCTGTCTATGTATCTAACTCACCCACCTTCTCTGTGATGGATGAACTGCCGCAGGAGTTCAGGGCTGGTAGTGTCTAATACTTGGAAAGTAGATCCGTTCTTCACAGTCCAGGAGAGTCCGGTGACGAATGGGTGATCGTTTAGGTTTTTGCCCACTCCTGGAACGTTCGCCACTACTGGAATCTGCTCAAGGAAAGCTGAATACATATTTTTGCAGGGAGAGATGGGAAAGTTTTAAGGTAAGAGGAGATAATGGATTAAACAAAAATTGTTCTGTAGGACGGTATGAATAGTGGATCGTTGTAGAAAAGTGCTCGCTGTATGATTGTATTGTACATGACTGACAAAGGATTCGACTTAAGAATAACACCTTAGGATTCGGAGAAGATACAAAATTCGTAGCATTGTAGAAAATATTTGCTCAATATTAACACACATAAATGTTTCACTAGTCAATATATCAACATATAGACCAAAAAAAAGAGGAATCTTCAATTCATGAACAAATTACATAAAACCACCAAGGTAGTCAGGAAAACACAGTTCTAATGCCAAGGTAGTCAAATAAAGTTAATACAGACATGCAAGAAAGAATAAGTACATACACCGTGTTGGTGAAGGTGATCAGCAGGACCAACACCTGACAACATCAGTAACTGGGGTGAACCGATGGCACCAGCAGACAACACCACCTCCTTAATGGCGTACACTGACTTCAGCTGTGTAGGTAGATGACCTCTCAGATATAATTGAACATAAGAGCGGATGGGTACAGCAGTAGGCCTATTGGCCCATGTTAAATAGGTCCAGCTAACATGAACTACACCCTCTTACATACCGATCCAGCTCTATTACCAAACCAGCGCCTTCCTATATCCTTCCTAAATCTAAACTTGTCTAATTTTAATCCATTGTTGTGAGTCTAGTTTTAGTTATATATTTTTAGCACTCTAGTTATTCCCTATTTATTTATTATGGTATTGATGTCTACAATTCAGTCATATCTCCTCTAATTCTATTCTTTTCCAGCGAGTGTTGATTCAGTGCCTTCAGTGTGTCTTCGTAGTAAAGATTTCTGATACTCAGTATCAACTTCGTCACCCTTCTCTGAACATCTTCCACAACATTTACGTGGTGGAATATGTGCAGAAGATGTGGTGGAAGATTGAAATCAACATTACTTAGTATATACTTGGCTAGGAGCAGAGTCCTTCATTTGACTACATTAAACTATATTTGCTACTTTTAAGATCACATCAACCTATCCAAATCTTCTTGAAGCGCTCTAGTGTACCCCATTTAATTTGGCAAAC